>JABFPN010005338.1:0-13375 GCA_022817305.1 Leptoteleia sp. ZL-2020 | reverse complement strand
CGCGAAAAGTCCTATCACTGTTGGTAAAAAGGCCTCACAATGTTAAAATAAAACACGAGCAATGCCTTATGCATTCGCTTTACTAACACAAATCGTACTTTACTCTATCATATTTTTCTCAGTGTAATGATTAAAAAATATATATGATGAACCATTTTCATTCAACCTTTTGCGTTAAAAAAATTAATACCCATCTTGCACGAGGCAACGTATGAATTTTTCAATTCATTCCCCTCCACGCATTGTCGTATTTACCGTCATCACTTTCCTGAGTACTAACAACCTATTTGCTCTTGTCCCCGACATAATGAACAAAGCTGAGGATGATGAAGACAAATCCCCCGCGCGCGAAAGACATTTAAATATCTCAGAAGACACGGTTTGTCAACAGGCGTACGAATGAAGCAATCGGAAATCAAATCACCGGCGAGATAAGTGAGACACGTTGCGCCTCCTACAAGATAATCCAGCACATTGCCATCGAACCAAATTGGCGGGATTACCAGTTCTGAGATTGCGCCGCGTACTCGAGATTGCCTGGGATTATGGCACCGTGAACGCGTTCGCACGTATCATCCGAATCTCGTTCGCCACCTTTGTCAACAGCCCCGGAATAGCGAAATCGAGCATGTTAACACCTCAAATATTTGTAGGCCCGGCGCGGCCCGGATCCCGCCAAGGCTCGTGCGATTTTTCGAATAAAGCACGATTTATTGTCGCCGCTGTCACGCGGCAAACGTCTCGGCTCTTAAAAAACGATTAATAACGCAATTAAGTCGACCCCGTTGTTTGCTGGGGGAGGAGCGCGACGCGACGCCGCGCGGGACAAGAGACTGCGGAATAATTAGAAAATTGCTTCGTTCCGAAGAGAAGACCGCAAGATGCCATCGCTGGGTTTGCGCGCCGAGGGAAGGGTTTCGACGGGAAAGAACGACCGAAATGTAATTAAATATCAAACGCTTGCAATTTCCGAATGCACCTGCCCGAACGCGCGCCCGCTCATTTGCTCCACCGTTTCCAGGCCCGCAACTCCCTGCCACTGTGGCTCACTCTTGCGACAATCCCAAACGTGAATGATGCTCCGTCAATCTACCGTCCAAAATCCTTGGTATTTTGAAAGCTTTCATTCTTCTTTCATTAATGACTGCTTTGCAAGAACTTGAAATTTTAAATTTCATATAATAATAATAGTTAAAATAAATTCTAAAATGCATAAACTATTAAAGGTATCTCTTAAATTCTTCTGAAGGTTCTATATTCACATTAGAAATTTGAGCTTAGGATTCCACTTCAAATCTCGAAACTTTACAGATCGCCTACAATTGTATGACAGTACTATGTCTGCTCCTTTTATTTTATCAGTACCGGCATAATACTGATATTTCTATATGAACATACATCTCACTTTTGTACCATTCTCGAATAAATTTTAGGAATCCATCTCGATCCAAGACTTCGGATTAGTCTTACTTAAAATATGTTATTGCTCGCGACTTGTTATGGCAGCGTTGAAAACTCGTTGAAAAGGCAAAGATCGAAGCCGAAGAAGAATTGTTTGCGAAAGTTCTTGGGGTTCTCATGTTGTTTGAGCACCGGGAGAGCGCAGGAAGGAGGCGCGCAGGTACACGTACACACCTCGGCACACGTACGCAACACAGCCGCGCCGTCCTACCGATGCATTTCCGGAATTAATTCCCAGCGAAATATGCATATGCGCGGTCGTGTGCGCAGGTTGCTCGAGGCTCCTTATTCCCCGTGCGCGTATCTCAGAGTTTATATCTCTTAATATCGCAGCTACCGTTCCGAGCCATCCCGCTTCCCTCATTTACATCGCGTGGAATATGAATACGAAGACTGGCACGGCCGAACGAATGCGTTTCCGAGGGCGAATCGCTAATTGCCAGACCCCGATGTACTCTTAAATATGATTTCCCGGGGCTAGTCGGAGCCTAGTCCCGACCGCCGCTACCGTTGCCGTCGACTTGCCAGCCGCCTTTCCACGGCTCCCCGAGCCTTAATAAGTCGTAACGTGTAAACGCTCGACGAGCCAACCGACCGTCTAACTTACTCTCCACGACGATTTCGTTATCTCCCTCCCTCTCTCCCTTCCACGCTGCCCTTCCTCTCTCTCTCTCTCTCTCCCGGAGCGGAGGAAAAAAGTTTTCACTGCGCGTACAAGGCTTTGGCGCTGCTTCGCCCCGTTCCATCCGAAATTATATGGTCGCGACGAAATGTATCACAGTCGACCTTAACGAGCAAACTTTTCGCCCGACATTCGGCTCAGGTATTCGGTAATTATGATCTGTTAATTATCGGGAGCTTGCGGTGTATGTCAAATGCCTCTTCTAACATCGTCTAATTGGTGAATTTTCGCGAGATTACGGATCCCATTTAATACGATAACGATAATCGTTACATTTGAAAATTATCTTGAATTTGGTTTAAGGAGCAAGGGGACAATCCAAAAAAATGTCCACCTTCCTCTTTTCTAAACGAATTTTATCATTAGAACATTAATTTTTGTCATTGAAAATTCTTTAGTATTTAAGAAAGCAATCGATTTAGGTAAGGACCGATTTTCCATCGCCATAAAAAAGAAACTGACCTTATTAATTTCAACTTTAAATTCTTATACATATTTTCAAAGCCTTCCCAACGAAATAATTTTCGATTTAGAGCAGCTGCGTTAGAAATCCAACTCCTACGCACGAATCTGCCAGCTACGAATGTCTAAATCATAACGCACCTCTCCAACGTGACATTAATTGATATGTTAAACATGCTATTGAACTGTCCATCCGCGTATCTGCGGAACGCCGTCGAATAAGCGGCGCGTATTCGGTACCAATGACGTCACCAGTTATGCAACAAAACAGGATTGGCACAATTACCATCATAAGGGTATCGGACTGCGGTTTTGGCACGGGTCAGCCGCAAACCAACAAGCGCGTCCTTTCACCCTTTGTCTCTCCGTCTCGTTCCACCTTGCCGGCGACTCGGTACGTCTCGCTCGCTCCGTTTCAGTTGGACGCGGCCAGTCCAGGCACACAATTCGCACGCTCCAATCGCTCGAATATGCTCATAAACATATTAATTCACCGACGTCCGCGCGATTAAAATAACAACGGAAAGCAATACTTTGATCAAAGCAGCATGACGTTTTCCCGATGACAATCCGAGCGTTCGACGCGATCAGCGCTTTCTTTTTCTTCTTTTCCCGCCCCCTTTTTTTTCAACCTTGCGTTTCACCGGTGTCAGCTGGAATTAGCGCGCCGATTAGGGCGGATCGGGTTCGACGGTCTGTTTGCCCGGTGACGTCACCTCCGCGATTTATGGCAGATTCGTGGATTGCACCGATGTTTGCCGCGGGAAATTGCCGCACGGATCGGGGCGCAGATGAACCCGCTCTTATGAAAACATGAACTTGAAACAAGAACAAATAGCTTGCACATGCTTAGTTTCAATATCCCAAGGGTTGTTGCGAGGCCCTATAAATCCCGAATGTCTGTTAACCGGCGGATTTAAGTCGGATTCTAATTACGAATTGCAAGGTGGTCGAAGAGTTTGCTCGAAAATTGGGGTTGCCTTCTTTAAATTAATTTAATACGCTTCAATTAGAATGATATCCGCTTTCGTTTTTAATAGCGAATTCGATCGGTTCTGGGCTCTTTCCTCCAGATGCAAAAAAGTGCGAACAGACATCTGTCGCCTATAGGATGTTTGTCCAAACGAAGTTCAATTTTTAACAAGTCCAACATCAAGGACGAACTCTATTTGATAATATTATCTTTGACAAAGTCATGAAAAATATAACAAAAATGGTCTACTAATACAATGAATTGGTCTGAAGAAGATTTTATTGAGTAATTGAAAGATTCGTGATATTAATATTTAAATTTTGTATAAAAAAAATCAACTATTTGGCTGTGAAACTGATACTTGTTGGTACTAAAACACACAATACGAATAAATCCATTCGAGTTGTTATATTCCAAATTATACATGCTTAACTTCTGTTCCAAGCTGGTTATTGAAATAAACTGATAAGGTCAGGATAGAAATGAGGACAGAATTGAACACGTTTGGACTGACTTGTTCGGATCAGATTGTTTTTAAACTGATCAAGTCTGAAATGTATAGGCATATTAGATGAAATGCGGATAGACATGTTCAGATCAGATTTCAACCTATTCAATATTACCATTAAAGGATCAAGTGAAATTAATTTTTCTTTAGAAATCTGATCGGATCTAAATGATCTTTCAAATTGATCAATTCTTGTCGAATTTAGATTATTTTCAGAATTGAGCAAATATTTCCCAACATATGCACTCTACTCAACCATAGATAAAAATATTAAATAACTATTAAGACGAAAAGTTACAAGAACTGTTCTACTTTAATGATTGATGATTAATTCAAAAATAATAAAAAAAACGACTAATTAAAAATAATGGACATATTTACGTCAACAATTGTAATTCATATCCTAGAATTACCATCAATTAATAGAGGAGGCAAAGTCAATTTATCCCACCCCGGTACAAAACGGAGCTATCCCGTAACACGTGTTTGACGTGGATAACGAAAGCATTTTATTGCTCTGACGCAAAATGCGGCACGTGGTCAGAATGCACGGCCCGACCGGCACTTGGATTAAGACCCGGCGGAATCGTTTCTTGACCCCGTCTCCGAGGCGTTTATCCGGGCGAGACGATGGAAATGACGGAAAAGGAACGGGGAGACGAGCGAATTCCAAGATGCGAGACACGTGGTCGGCGAGGAAAAGAGGGGGCCCCGGTAATATTATCCGATATATTTCGTGTTGTCGTGGCTCTCGTGTTTCCCCATCTCGCATTGTTCTCGCCCCAACCCGGCGCATTGTCGGCTCGGCCGCGGCACACGGTATGCCGGGGTGTATGTGTGGATTGGGGGGTGGAAGAGGGGGAGGGGAGCTGCATACACGCGATATACGCAGGGTGCATACGCGCCGATAGCCCGTAATGCCATCTCTAATTCCATGCGAGCTGATTTGATTTCGGCATTAAGATAAAGCGATGCTCCGGCTCGGTTCTCTCCGTCGAGCGGCGCAATTTGCGTCTCTCCCCCGCCCCTTACCCATCGCCACGTCAGCGCGCATTCCCGCCGAACTAAATAATCATTATTGTTGTTGTTATTATTATTATTATTTATCATTCCCGAGGGAGCGGCCCCCACGCGTCCGAATGTATCGACGATTCCGACGGAATAACGAGCAAATTGCGTCGCCCCAAAAGCGCGCCATATGCGCGGCAAAGTTTTATCTAAATTGAATAGCAATACGACGGAGAATCTGCGATCGCTGAAATGCGGTTATCAGCGGCGCTGTAAATTTTGTGTTACACTCACGTGCGCCGCGGTATAAAACGTTCTTGCATTCATAAAGCAAATTACGCCTGCATATGTTGCAAATGTTACAACCACTTCGACTGTAAAAATCAACCCCTTTTTGACGTAACTGAAATCGGGCATGTACTCGGGACTGATAATGAAGGGAACGATTTTGGGGCTGGATGGTGATATTTCGCGTTTTACGATGGCTAATGGTTGGCACCAAATAAGACCTCGAGCAATTCATTGGCAATGATGCGATAGAAAAATTGAAATGAAAAGTTCAACGCTTGGCTCTAATGGTGGTTGTATTATTTCCTTTTCAAGGGTAAAATATACTTTTATCCCATGCAGTTACCTAATTCGTTTTCACATAAGAGTAAAAAGATTTTGCTAAAGGGCATAAGCATTACTCTACGTACGCGAGCTGAAAAAATATTCAACAAATTAACATTTACAAGTGGAAATTAAAACAGACTTGAAAAATCATAAAAAGTAATTTATAATGTAGGAAACTTTCCCAGTGATATAATAAAGTTAATTTAAAATGACTTGTTTTTTCAAATATTTTCATACACCGAATAGAAAAAAATATTAAAGTTACCATACTAAAACTTTAATGTTAAATAATTTTGAAATTAATCCATGTTTATAATGTATGAAAAATTGGATCAATGCAAGGCACGAAAATTATTGTTTTACATTAATGCTTTTTAATTTCCTTTTGTTTTCCAGTGTTTCATTTTTTATGGCTTGTTTAAAGGATGCCACATTTTAAAAAATACTAGATACTTTGCTCGACATCTTTTTTACATTTCATTTTGCAGTCATAAAAGTCAGTGTCCGTCATAGGGTACCCACCGCGACAGCACAGATTTATTTTCAATTCGGTAACATTTCATTTCCACGCTAATATTATATACAAGGCCGTAAAGTAAACTCAATTAAAACTACTGGATTGCCTCTGCACATTTTCCAGCAACATTTTATTCTCCCCGCGGTATAAATATACATAAAGCGCATTCCTTCGGCGAAGCGACAATTATAATTATCAAAAGGACGTTTCCGCTTTTGACAAGACGAAATTACTTAAGAAGAAGCCCCGATGTTGTCAGCCCGCCGTTATTAATTTGTACGCGTGTTAGAATTGCAGCTAACAATGGGGATTAACAGAAATCACCTCGTTTTTCCCACCTCAATTAAAGGAATGCGTATAATTGCCCGAATTAACAAGGTGCAACGACGACGCCAACAAGTTTTTACATACAAACGCCGCAGTTCGCGTTAAAGTACAAATTACTTAACACAATAATCTGCCCCCGTAAATTCATTACGCGCGGTAATAGGGCGGTAACAATCGTTAACTGGTTGGAAAATTTATATTTTATTTATCTTACGTTCTTTTCTTTTAGATTGCGATAAACCGATGGCGAAATTTAACAGGGAAACCGGAGTTGTCCGTGTCGAAGTGCAAGCTCGATAATTTTCCTCGCTCTTCTCGACACTTTATTCCACGCGAGGAACAATGCAAATCTGGTAAAGATAGCAAACTTCAAGGTTTATTAGCGTTGAAATAAATTGACGAAGTGTGAAGGAATCCGGCGAGGAATGAAAAAGTGAAAAGCGACTGGGGGGAAAAAAATTACTTTGCGATGGCCAGTATCGTAGGGGGGGGGGGTTGTGGAGCGCTAGACAGAGACACGAATACTCAAGGGTTAACTGGTAAGTGCGTCAAAATTGTTCGATCGGCGCGACGCGGTTTACGACGAATCGGCCGCCTAATTTCTCTCGATTGAGCGGATCCGGGGCGCGAAAATTGACGCTCGCTGTTACCGTGAACGGCCGCTTTATGCTCTGTTAATTCCGCGTCGAAAACATCTCGCCGCATTGACACTTCGTTGCGGGTAACGCGTGATTTCACGGCGCGGGTAACGCACAATACTCGCTCCGAGTTGTCCCGATCGAAAACTCCTCGCTGCGATAAATGAGAATGTTTCGTGGAATGCGAACGAAACAATGCCGTGGCAACTTTGCACGTCGATACGTTGCCATCACGGTATTGAAACGGAGGAATGCACTTGGAGCAATTAAATTTTTGAAAGTTTGATAATGAAATAAATTTCAGTTTGTATATTTAGTTTGCATTTCAGCGTGCTTATGTTCGTGCGTTAATTTTAATTTATGAAACGTCGAAAATTATTTTACGTCACAGGAAAAAAAAATATTAGGTCTGATCAACTCTAAATTTTGTATTAGTTCCACTGGATCTTGGTAAAATTCAGATTTAAATTTCTTTCAACGAATTAAATTATCAATGATTAGTCTAATCATTGTCCAATCAGATGTGAAAAAATGTTAGACACGATTTTTGCCGGTTTGCAAAATTAAATCGTTAATTAAATTGCACGACACGAAATAATATACGAACCATGAACTCCAGTTTAATCACTGAAAATTTGTCTTGTTCGTAGAAATTTTTTCGCATTTCTGCGAATACAAGATCGTTCCCGCGGCGGAATGAGGAGAGAGAACAAAAAAGGGGGAGGAAAAAAAAGTAATTCCAAAGTCCATGAATATCATTGAATGGCGGGGCAAAGCGTTTTTATAATTGCCGACGCTTCTCGGCCGACATAAATAATAGATGACATAATAATACAAAAATATATATCGCAGCGCTTGCGGAGCGAGGTTCGCGGATGGAGGAAGAATTAGGTGGGTAGAGTTTGAGGGAGACTGGTTGGGGTAAGCGGACCCCCGCAGGCTTCAAAACGAACGCTTAAAAATGTAATAGCAGACTGAAAGTCTGATGGTGAGCGCGGGCCTCGGCTCTTTATTTTCCCATTATTCAAATATAAATGTAAATGTTGATACAAACGGATCGGTAAATGGAAAGAGAGAATTCAATTGTTCGGCGCGGACGCCAAGTAACGGAGACGGAACGAGGAAGGGGCTCTGGCGCGGTAGAACGGGGGGGATGGGTGATGGTAGGAAATTCGTTTATGAAGACGCACCGGCTACAGAGATCGGAAAAGAGTAAATGGCGCTTGCGGAAAAGTGTCCTCTCAAGATGCATCCTCGTCAAATTCGCGATGAACGAAAAAACATTTACTCTCGTCGAGCGGGGTTTTTTTTTTCTTTCTTTCTTTTTTATTCACCAAATGCTTTTTCAACTATTACGATTTGTTACGAGCACTTTATATATATATTTGAAAAAAGGAAAAGAGAACAATAAATTAAATTCTCTCAATGAATACAACTTCTTATCGCTAAATTGTCAATACTATTATGTTTAATTGAAATTTAATTAAATATCAACTTTTAACAGTCAATAAATTTATTCTGTTATGAATTCTTTTTTTTTCTCAGTGTGCACAATTGTAAGTCACGTAAAGGGTTAATTCGGTTACACGTAGAAATGAAGAACAAAGTTGACTCAGGAATAAACGTTGACAGAAATCGTGGCAAACATAATGGACAAAACATCATCGGATAACAATCTCGTGAGATCAATCCGGGCAAAAATAGACGAGTCACGATAAGCCGCGCGATCGTGAGTTGATATTCGTTCGTCGTTTATGCACAATAAAAGGAGTAAAAGTGAGGAATTCTCTTTCCCAGAAATACATTACGATGGACTCGCTCGGTTAGATCTGCATTTGTTGCCATTCTCGCGGGCGGAATGACTTCTTCAACGTCGCACAATTCAATGCAAATTTATATTTAGCCCCGGTATAAATAATTCGAGCAGAAAGTACGGTTAATTAATAGCCTCCTTAACACTTTACCGTTGAATCAACAAAATCTCGAATTCGAACACGAAATACGCACATGCAATTCGTGATAATATTATCACAATTACAATCGACACAGGCACAAAGAATTATGTTTCACGAAATGTCGCGCAATTTCGTGACCCAGATTTAATTTCTCTCCTTTCTGCAGTTCACTGTTTTATTTTCTAGATTATGCACTTTCAGAAAATTCTGGAATTGAGGAAAAAGCATTTTATTTAATACTTTTCCTGCAACTTCAAGAGAATATTTTTATTGCTTATTGCATTTATGTAATTTCGCTTCATAAAGAAATTATTTTTATTAATATATATGAATTATGTTTGTAAATTAAATGTGTTAAATATGTTGAATTTTGATTAAATCTTTTTATGAATTTACCTAGTAGAAAAAGATGTACCAATTTGTTTAACATTATAATACAAATGTAGTTGCAAAAATACTATAAAACACATTGTCAGGTTTTAATATTGGTTAATGAGCTTAAATATTCTTAATAAAGAAGTATTGAATCAAAATTTAACTACTGTCTCAACAATTGTTGTAAAAACTGACATATTTTATGTTAAATGAACCATGTCATTGTAAACTTAAAATCGTCCAAAGATAACCGTTTGATTCGTCGCGCGAGAATAACAACATTCACAATAGAAACAACAAAACCCATTACTTTCATGTTCAATTTCGACACAATCCATGAAAAAGATGTCATTTAGCAATCGCGTCGAGCGCGAAACACGTCGGTTTTCGCTGGTCACTTTTTTGTTGCCCAGCTGTACACCGCCGAATGTTACCTCGCGCGCCTTCTATCATCCCCGTCCGCTAAAATACCACGCTTTCACTTTTTCATCCGCATTGTTAAGTTACGATATTTTCGCAACTTTCCTGAAAAATTGGTCAATTAAGGGGGGGGGGGGGGCCTGAAAATTTACGAGCCCCGTTTCATTATGATGTGATCGAAAATTGAGTATCGGATTGCCCGCCAAAATCGCGCGTTTTATTATGCACATTCATTCTGTAATCGTAATATATTGTGCGCATAAAATGCACCGGTACGAAATTTTTCGTTCGCATTTATGTCGCGCGTATATCACCGGCGCATAAATTTTATTGTCCCGCCGACGAGTAGCGGAAGTCCCCGGCGCAGAAAAACCGGCCGCGCGACCGATTACTTTTGTCATTCGATCATCCCCCACCCCCCCGCACCCCACGATCGGCTTTATTCGCGATTTCGACGTTTAGCCGGGAAAAGTGCGGCCAATCCGACTCAGTCATCGTGGGCAGACGTTTACGGCCCGGGTATATGCGCGTCGGCGGGTCTGTTGGCCCGAGCTCCCGTCACAAGTGAAGACGCGTGATTTACAGAGGTCGTGCCGGCCGGATCGAACTCTGGTTGGCCCCCGCGCCGATGGGACTACTGCACCTTCGTTTACGGCGGGTGTTAGTTCGCGCGATTGACAGGTGTCGCGGTAAAAAAGTCTCCCGTACGCCCCAACGAGACATTGTTGACGCGCCCCGGGAATAAAGAATTGACCAATAAATGACTTAGCGGACCCTCCCGGCTTGCCCGGTTTTATTGTGCATTCATAAACGTGACCTTTAAATTTCAGGCTCGTAATGATACTTTTTTTTTCTTTCTTTCTCTCTTTCCACTGTCTTTTTTTTCCATAAATTACCAATCGGTATTCGCGGAATGTTTATGTCCAGGGAAAATCATTTTTTATTGGCGAAACTGTTCTTTTTTTTTTTTCACTTTTATGTATGTCGACGGAAAAGGTCGCCCTTGCAAGAATGTTCATCGGCTATTTTTCTGTAGTGAAATTGAATTTCTAAAACAATCTGCAATGTGGGGGTATTTTACTTTACTCGACTGTTTGATTTATTTTTTCTTTTTTATATTTGTTGGCCGTTTCTTTTTTTAGTTTTTAAACAGTTACATTTCGAAAGAAATTATATATTATAATTCTGTTAGAGAAAACTATTTAGATTGTATTTTATTGCAGAAGGATTTCATTATGAAATAAGATGTTTAAGATCATCTTGACAGTTTATCAAATGCGAGTCACAAATTTATGCAAAACATTTGCATTTTCACTGTGTGGGTGTTCAAGACAAAAGCACATTGATAAAGTGGTACAATGATCAAATCTTGTTTAAGAAGATTAAATACCATGTTGGCACGACTTATAATTGATGGAAATTTTTGACATAATGTAAAACAATTTTACGGTATTGATTTGAAATAAACTAATTATGTAATAAAGCAAAATACAATTTTCCATAAATTAATTAAACATAACATCTTTCACAATAAAGTAAAAACAAGCTGTACTTTAATTCTGTAAATTAGATTTACAAAATATTTCCAATCTTAACGCTTTATATAATATAAAATGTAAGAAAAATATTCCTGCCTAATCTATTCTAATCAAATTATATATATAGATAAAATAAAACCAGATTCCGTGCACGCAGAAAAAAGTTACAACAAAAATTACTATACTGTATATCAACGTTGACGTAAAACAAATTGGTGTGATCTTTTAATAAGTTGACAGCCGAAAGAATACGAGATTTATACAATTCATTAGTGTCTAGTATAGTAAAAATTGAAGGACATTTACCAATATTTTGATACTCGCCAAGTAATAATGATTTATGGAATGAATTTGCGTCAGTGTTGTTATAAGGTATAGTAAATTTTGTTCTAATTTTTTTCTGCGTGTGGTACAAAAAAATATACCCATGTAGCATGGGTAATTGTAGTGTGCAATTTATAACTTTAGTTTCAAAAAAGAAATACTTTTCAATATTAAATAACTTAAAAGCTACATTTTGCCATGGCTAATGGATCCCGCACAGACATCCCCTCGTGGTAACATCCAAGCAATAGTTATTTGTATAATTTTTTACAAATATTCTAAAAACATTTACAAGTAATTAGCAGAGTTCCGCCCAACTTTTATTTACAGTGTCATAAACGTCTGTATTTGAGCGAGCAAAAATGTTATCAATAAAAGCACATAGTTGAAGAGCAAACAACTTGGATACGTCGACACCGAACAAAGTGGAAATAATTTTCGGGCGCTCGAAAACATCTGTTTCCTCTTCTCAAAACAAATCTGCGATTGCAGATGAAATAATTCGTTGAGAGCATTCCTCGAGTACGATCAAGTGTTATTATCGGGGATTGCGAGACGTGGGCCGATAAAACTTTTGGCGATTCGCGCGCGCGCGCGCGCGTAAACATTCGATCGAACTGAGAAACGTTTTGAGTCAGCGTACGCGATGAAGGGTCGGTTTACGAGGTAGCATATTTCTGCGTCTGTTGCCGGGCCCACCCACGGCGCGCAGTCAAAATAGCATCCGAAATCATAACGGCCGATTGTCCGTTGTTATGAAGCAGTAAAGCTTCCTCTCTTCCTCCTAGCAAGTAGCGCCACCACCCTCCCCCCCCCCAACCCCTCCGCCCCAACGGTACCGACCGATATCTATTTTGAAAATGGCGCCTCGGCACGCGATAACTGCCGCGGCGCTGCGATCGCACGCGTCCTCTCTTCCGTCTTACGGAATAATTTAGATGATTGGACGTAGGGGGACGCGCTTTACGGCCGTCGGACGCTGTCCTAAAACCCGGAGCAATACCCGGCCCCGGACAATGCCGCGCGAGGATTCGCCGCGCCCAATAATACCGGATCCACGATAAATATCCCGGGCGTATATTGTTTCTTTGGCCCACGTGTAATGCACTTCAATATGCGTGGTGTCTTGCGGCAATGAATGCTCCGGTGGATACTCCGCAAATACCGAGCATTGTCCATCGACGAATAGGGCACTTTATATTATCGCGTTGCATTTTTGGCATTTCCTTCGCGACGCAATTAACTGTCTCTCCAGTTTCCTTTTTGGCAGATTTTTTGACGATGTTGTTGTTATTGTTACTTAGATTTAATAATAATAATAAAAAAAAAACTAGTGCCTAGGAAATAAAGTTATGTTAGAAATCACTACACCGTCTGACATGGTAAAGATGTTGGTAGTATAGTGAATTTTTTTCTACTAATCCCAAGTAGAAATTCAGCATGGAACTAGATGTGGCCCTGATTCGTTTTCCACGTTTCCAAATCGGGCACCGATTTGGTTTCCAAATAGGGCGCCGTACCAGTTCGTAACGCTTGGTATGTATGAGGGCCCAATGAGGATCCAAATTGGAA
>JABFPN010005337.1:0-13376 GCA_022817305.1 Leptoteleia sp. ZL-2020 | reverse complement strand
TCCTGAGGCAGCAGCCAGTACGCAGTTTGACAATGCACCGCTGACATAGCAGAACTGTAAAATTTATTACGGCCGCCATTTTGTTTATTTCGGAATAAAAAAATTTGTAATTAAAGTACAATTAATAACGTTTATGCAGCAAAAAAAATTGTGTTTGTATTTTTATTTGTTGGCCCGCAAATAAATTCTAAACTTTGCTTACTTTTCAGGCATCTGAATGAGAACCTCCCCTTAATACACATATTGTACTGTAGAGGCAGGAGTAAACTTTGTTGAGGGAAACACTTGAATAACTATTTTTAAAAATATCTTGATTTTATTTAGGGTATTTTTTGGAATGATCTGAAAGGGTTGGGATATGGTATAAATTTATATTAACCAAGAAACTAAATGACATTGAAACATAATAAATTACTGTCAATAAATTATTCATTGCTTAGGGGTGATTTTTGTGGACGATCCCAGAACAATCAAGTTTTTAAAAATCTCCAGTCAAATGGAACCGGTCTCTTTTGTGTGTCTACAAATAAGCTCAAAGCAAGCAAAATTTTATTATTTTTAAAAACCGCACTTAATTCTTCGGGGATCAGTTTTGGACACATATTTCAAGTGGGTTTGGATGTTAAAAAAATTGCTACAGGATTCTTTTATCTGTATCTAAAAATTTTAAGGAAAAAAACTTGATTAACTATTATACTTTTTTTTTATATTCACGTCAATTGGAAAAAACTGGAAAAATACGTTGGAAATGGAAGCAATTTGTGTCAATTAGAAATCGTTTTTGTTAGTTTGTGAACAGTATGCGTCATCAATTAGGGAGAAAAGAAAATGACACATGGTGTGTAATTAAAGCAAAGCTGAAACAATTAGACAAAACTTTATTTTTAACAACAATTTTAAATCTAACAACAAAATAACAATGAGGTGTATGTTGATCAAGGGAATGTGAAACGGGTTAATAGAAAAGTTGTAAAAGAAATATGTTGCTAGAAAAAATCTTGGCAACACGATAACATTTTAATGGGGGCAAACTAGGTTTTTTACTTAGCTTAAATAAATGATTGGCCGGCAAAGTTTTTCAGTCTTATTGAATGCGTATAATTTGACAAGTTCATAGAATATTTGAAACCTTTATATTACACATCATTTGATAGATATATGCATGAAAATGCATTATATCGCCATTGGTCTTACAACAAAGGTATATATAATTCATTTTATTGAATTGTCGTAAAACTAGGTTGTTCTTACCTCATTAAATGATTTCACAACTTTTTTGTCAGAAATTTGATATGCATTAATTTTTTGCATTAATATTAATTCTTTTAACATTCCCTTGGAGATATAATTTTTGGATGATTTCACATCTTTTTTTTTTTTAAGGCTTTGTATTTTATTCCAAGGCATTTTGTTCTTGCCAAAGTAGATGATTTGATACGCACAACTCTGTACACTGAAAAAAAAAAAATAAGCGAAATATTTCCAAAATTTATAATAATATTACCATACTTTATGAGAACGTTGTCCTAATTCGACTTTATTGACCTATATACCACTTCGTTTAAAAACAAATGACATAAATCTAATTACATATCCCATACTTATATCACGTTTTTTAATATTTTTTCATTACTTTTCTTGTACAGTTCTTTTTTCTTCTGTGTACTAATGTAATATTAATTACATTAGTGCCTTTTATAATTTTATAACAAATGTTCAAAAAAGGCTGGTTCTCCTAATTTATTTTTTGTTTTCCATTTTTAATTATTTTTTTACATTTCCTAATTATTTATTTCTTTACAATTTACTTTTCATATAAATTTCCCACAACATTCCCATAATATTTGCCACGACTATCATCCTACAAAGAAATGGTTTAAATAAATTTATTTATTTATTTAATATAATTGATTTATACCATGTAATTTACATTAATTGACTTGATTTATTATACATATACAAATAAAAGTATTAATTATATTTTAATACATTCTGCAATAATTTACCCGAGTATAATAATAATAATTACATTATGCAATTATTGAAATACAATTGTTAATAAAAGTTGAGCGTATTAAATAATAAACTGATACAAAAACTTATTTATTTAAACACCACATACAGCCAAAAGTTCCAAGTATCGTAAACGCCAGTATTACATTGATTATGTTCCAAGCAAACAAATAAGAAAAAATTAATTTTTTTCTACATAATATTCCAATAAAAGTATATCCTTCCGTTTTATTTTCTTCACGAGACATGTTGGTATCTCTCTATAGCTCTTATCTGAATCTATTAGATTTATCAGCCATTTTTTCCATGCTTAATTAATTAATTCTAACTAACTAATATGTATAATTTAATCTAAAGGTATAGATCAAATAAATAGTCCAGTATGATATTTGTAATAACAACTTGTATCATAAGAATCTTTGGTAATTGTATACAATTACCACCTTTGGTAATATTATAATTTATTTTTGGTAATACTTTGTAATAATTTGGTAATAACTTGGTAATAATATAAAATAAATAATAAAAGAACATAAAATCTGAACCTTTATGATTTCTCATACATTTCCGAATGTGTTATAAGTTACTTTAACTGCGTAATAGATTTTATGAACATAAAGTTAAAATGTCAAAATTTTTAGTCTCATTTAGATTAAAAAATGCATAGTAGTACTTTTAAATAAATTAATATACAATCCTTCATCCAATGTCGTTATTAAAGCTCTCATCATTGTAATTTCTGCTTTCTTTTCCAATAAGAATTTTGATAAAACTAATTTAACATTTCCTTCTATTCTTGTTGGCTTATTTTGATTAATCAAATTATCAGTACACATCCTCCCATTCTTGGCCACAATTTTCGTACATTTTTATACTAAAAATTTAATAATATTTTAATATCACACTAAAAATTTAATAATAATATTTTACTTTAATGATATTAAACATCAAAGATATTGCAGTTGTAACTGGTTGAAAGAAAAAGAAACAATAAATGAATGAAATTATATTTAGGTGACTTATAACTTGGCAAATTTTAACCAAAATCATAATAATTGAGCTCCATTGTTTCTATTAAATACATTAAATTACCTTGAAGAAAATAACTTTTTAATTATTTCTAAATTAATTTTTGTTCGAAATTAATTGTTAACTGTTGTTAAATATTATCAATGAAACCTACGAGTTAGACACTAAAGTCTATTTATACTGAGCAAATAAATAGTAATAGTAACATAAATAGTAATAAAATTAATGTATGCCAGTAAATTAATGTATTTATAATAAAAATAAATATAAAAACTGCGATTTTCTTAAATTACATAAACTGTATGGCTAAATCAGCCATACAAATTTATCTAATCGTCAACACAGTGAAATCCAAGTAGTTTTCGTCGACATATTGAGGTTATGTTCAGTTCCTCTTAGATAAATATATGGTTGAATCAGCCATACAGTTTATGTAACGTTTAAATATTTTTTTTTTTTTTTTCGATTTTTGTCGATTTAATATCTAGGTCCTTCTGCAAATAGAATAAATTCTTACTAAATTAGTTTAAAATTGCTAGATATACTCATTTACCTACCTACCAAAGCGAATACTTTTTTCCGTCTATTTTTTTATTATAAATTATCCATTTAATAATAAAAATAAAAAAAATCTGATTTTTATTTTTATAAAAAAATCAAGATTTTTATCAACCCTAGATAAAAGGAAATAAAAAAAAGTAAAATAATAAATAATAAAGACAATGATAAAAATCCTTTTTTTAATTTCTTACAACAATATGTTAAAAATTGCAAAGACTAATGTAGTACAATTTTATATGATATAATATTAATATTTATTTTCATAATTTTTGCTATATTAAATATTACATTTTAACATATAACGGAATTGTCCCTAAAATGCTATTAAAAAAATCACCTTACAATAAGGTTATTTGTAATATTTAATACTACTTTTCTCTCAGTGTAGCTTTCATAAGAGGAGTAGTTAAAAAATTTAAAAAAACTAAATAGGGCGGGGAAAAGACCGGTGCGCGACCACTCCAGGGTTAATACAACATTGCGACCAGCTCTTTTTTGTAAACGTTGACAATAATTAATATTCCACCTACGTTTGTTATTCCCCTCTATTTGTTTGGTCCAAATGATTGCTGATAAAATAATAACGTAAATGAAAAAGAACAATAATAATGGAAAACGAAATAAAAGCATCACCTTTACAGCAGTTCTCTAACCTTCACTTGTTTAGTCGAGTACTCACCACCCTTATGGTACCGGCAGACTTCTGACTTCCTCTTCTTCAGAGGGCTAATGCTTCTTCAGGGGAACACTTTTTCACCACTCAAAATGATTCTGTACTCGAAAGTTTACCCTTTTGTACTCTCTGGTGACGCCATCTTGTCATGACATTGAAAAATGCGCTCTCTCTCGCGTGCTTCGACCACGACTACCGATTAAAATATCGAACGTGTTCGCCAATTATGGTTGATATGTTGTTAGAGAAATTAAACATCATTGTAGGAAGCATCCAGAACATTTTGCACGATGTGAAAAAAAAAGAAAAAAAAGAAGAAGAAGAAGGAAAAAAGAGGCGTGTGCAAAATTCGTTCCACACTTGTTAACGGAAGAGAGTAGAAAGAACACAGTGTGGAAGCTTCGCGGAATTTTGTTGAATGAACGTCAATAAAGCTGGCACCCCCACCTCAACGAAATCAAAAAATTTTTGTGCCATAATTTTAGACTAATTATAGACCAAAATGGCCCAACGAGAAAAAATTTTGGAACGGCTCGTACCATATAATAAATCGCTTTTCAAAAGTGGGGGTGCTAAAATTATTCCGCCGTTTAAATGCAATTTTAATAGATTTTGCGAGTTTCTGCATATTACAGGTCAAATAATCTTGCATGAAGTGGATTTTTATTAGTCTGGTGTCGATTTTTATGGTCCTGTTGGTACCAGTAGTTGGTCTTTAATTAGTCTAAAATTATTATCTACTTTTTATTCGTTTTGAGTTATGTTAAATGGGTGGGGGGTGCTAGCTTGAGCTCAAGCCAGCACCCCCACTTTTGAAATGCGATTTTTTATATGGTACGAGCCGTTCCAAAATTTTTTCTCGTTGGACCATTTTGGTCTATAATTAGTCTAAAATTGTGGCACAAAAATTTTTTGATTTCGTTGAGGTGGGGGTGCCAGCTTTGTTGACGTGTTGAATGAATGGATACGAACGAAAATGTCTTAAATAAAATTGTAACAGTTGACGAACTGTTAGAATTTTATTAGGTTTTCAATACGATTCATCTATGAAACGCTGAAGCGTTAAGTGAAACGACAAGGCAAGGGCTAGGGTGTGAGATAGCAATGTTCGAGCTACCAAGTCGAAAATCGAAACGATGCTTACTGTTTTTATCATTGCCACGGGATTATTCATTATGGGTTTGTGCCTCCGGGTCAAACAGTAAACGCAGTATTTTAGAAAATTTTTGTGGATCAACTTTTAAAGTGATTTCGACGTGAGACCAAAATTGTACGGCACCGGTGATTGGTTTCTTTTGTTTGACAATGCGCTAGCACATTCCTTGATACTTGTTACATAATTTTTGGCCCAATAGTCGATGACGATGATTCTTCGTACACCCTACTCGCTAGATGTGACTCCGATAGACTTTTTTTTATTCTCGAATTTGAAAACTGTCATGATGGGGAATGTTTTGAAGATGTTGAGGCGATTTAAAGGAATATGACGAAGGTTCTGAAAGCTATTCCAGAATAGGAGTTTTCCAGGTCATTCCAGGAGCTATACAACAAGTGCAGCAAATTTTATGTAAGACGAGGAGGGGGTTATGTTGAAAACTGAATAAAAACACTCTTTCTAAACTCTTGCTTCTTCTTCTTCTTCTTTTTCTTCTTCAATTGAGCATACAGAATCTGTCAAACTGACAAAATGAGATAAAAATCCCGGAACATTTTGAATGAACTGTGTATAATGTAACAAATCAAATTCTCGAATAAACTATTGATTTGTATTGTCATATTATGTTGTCTGAAATTAATATTTGTTAACCCTCTGAAATTAGTGATTTTAGCGTTTTTAAACAATTGTAACTATTTGTTTTTTCTTTTTGGTTTTTATAATTGCACATACATAATTGCAAATATAAATAAAGAACTAGTAATTAGTTAATAAAAATGTAGACAGGAATTGAACATAATTACGAATTATCTTTGTAATCAAACTTTTTGTTTTGTTTTCTGTTTTTAAGATATGGCAGAATCTCCGTTAGGAAGTAAGGAAAATGGGATTAATCAAGTATTTGACGAAACTGCCATTGAATCACCATACCCTGAACCACTGACACCGGAACAAGTGCGCTGGTTTCACACAGACGGTGTCGACAAAAGGTGGATTGAATTTTGTGGATACGATAGCCTGAGAATAGAAAAAGCATGGCGACGGAGGAATAGCTCTACAGACAATGACGATAATAGAACTGAAGAACAAAAACTTGTCGTCAGAGGTGGAATGTATGATGTGGAATTAGATAAAATGAAATGCAGGTCCATTTATTGTCCAGGTAAAATGTCAACTTTGTTTCTCTATTCTCTATATTTTCATCGAAAAAAATGTAAGACAAAAGACTGAATTGATGCAATTGTTTGAAAAGTCATGTATATCAAGTACATGGGAAAAATTGATCAAATAAATATTGAATGTGTGATGGAAATTTCTTCAGTCAGTTCAATCAATATTCAATATTCTGACCTCGTTTTCATCTCAATTTTAAGCAATATGTCATTCACTGATTTTTCTTTTGAAACTGAAATAATTTTAATCAAATATAGTAACGGTAATATTAACCAAATATATCGGTGAAATTGATAAAATATACAATTAAAGCGACAAAATTTTAATGTTGAGTTTGATTACTGTTTCTGAGTAAGATTTAATCATAACTTGATGTACACCGTGTGTGTGTGTATGTGTCTTAGAAAAGGTGACTGAGCTTTGACAACAGCCACAAGTTGCACTGTATTAAATCATACGAATGTCGGGGATGATTGTCGGGCATCACCTTTGTACAGTACTTTTTTAACAATCAAGTCGCATGCAAGTCGATATATTGTCGTCAAGTAGCGTCTATAACGATATTCGAGTCCAAGTCATCGTTTCATAAGTTTCTAGATTACACTTTTACCCAATTTTCAAGTAGAATTTCATGTTTTTGCGTCGTTACATTGTTTTTAGCTTCATCAATTTCCATTATCGCGACCGAGCATAATTTTGGTCACAAATCTTTCTCCAAGTGAAGCGAGTAAACAATTATTTCCTATCATTTCCACCCTTTTCATTTTCATCACAACAATCAAGCAAAACAACAAATATAAACAATGACCTCACATCGAAAGAAACTGAATGAAAGAAAATACTATGTTTTTATATGTTACACTTTTCTATGTCATCTACTTTTGTACACCCAGTCCAGACGATTCGTGACCCACCTAAGTTTAATGTAAGAGAGTTTAAGTTGGCTATTCTGCCAATAAAAACAGATTTAGAAACACAGCTTAAAGAAAAAGCGTTCTCTATTTCTTACACATATTTAAGCTGCGTTTCTAAATCTGTTTTCATTAGCAGAATAGCCAACTTAAACTCTCTTACATTAAACTTAGGTGGGTGACGAATCGTCTGGACTGGGTGTACGTTATACTTTTACATTTGAATTGCTTGCTCATGGATTGACTGACATCCAAGGAATAGTGGTAGTAATTCAAATTTATGAGATACTTGAAGAGAACTTATAAAACAGAACACTACAAAGAAAACTTTGTCTCTGTACTGAATCAAGTCGAGAGTAAGTTATGCCTTAAGCTAAAGCTTATTTAGATCGTTTCTAATCAATCAAGTCCTCCTTTGATGTGTAAAGGGATAGAAATGTTTAACAGTCGAGGCAATTGTTGCGCGGTAAACTCCACTTGGCTCTCTCTCTCTCTCTCTCTCTCTCTCTCTCTCTCTCGATACAGATGAATCTTACATCTTCTCAAAATATGACAAGCGAAATTGAAAATGGAGTCTCGCTCTACAATTCAAAAGTAATGCGGCAGGCGAATGCTTTGGTTCCGGATATGATTAACTTCCTAATAGACGAGTCAACTTTTTTATATCATTTGCTTATCGAAATGGGTTACACTTTGGGTGTGGTAACAACAAGTTAACTTGTGTGTTATTTTTTCCTCTACTATCATCGAGCAAATGCTCCCTTCAGTTACAAAACATTGAACATTTTTAAAATTAATACACAGACATTTTTAAAACTAATAAATTATGCATATTTTATTTTTTAATTTAGAATTTAGAAAGCATTATTTTTTTTTACAATAATTTCAACAGACTATTTTTTAACACCAAATATCTCAATTTATTTCAATTTTACAAGCTTACCGTTTATTCTATTAATATTTCGGTAAAAATAATTATTTTTTAAGGTGAAATGTCCCTCGTTGGCCAACTCAGAATAAACATCGCCTTCCTAATAATACACGTCTTTAAATATATTGTAAAATAACAATTAATTTAAGAAAAACGCAACGTACGTCAACAGTTAAACAAGTTTAGGATTTTTTTCAATTAATTTTTACGCATTGCAACTCTTCTCAGAATTCAATATTTGAAGAATGATTAATTTTGAGTAATTAAACAGAGAACTAAATAAAAATATTGTGTTTAGGATCCTCTCTCAGGCAACTAGTCCATCTCAGACAAACATCGATTAATATAAGTGATTTAATTATTTTAACCCGATATTAGGGTGGGGTTGTAATATTGGCATAATTTCAATGATTAGTCAAATTCATTTGACGAATTACTGATTCTCAACTTGGCTTTCTTGGCGGAGGGGCCGGAAGGGACTGGTGTGTCCCAGAAGTCATTGGGTCTGTCGTGCTCCAAGCGTGCCACGTTACAATATCGATCTCAAAGACAAATAAATGAAAACTAACAAAAATAGGCTTATTTTTTAAATCTACGGTCTTTTTGTTTGCATTTCATACTGTGCTCAATAAATTCTAAACAAATGGTTTCCAATAGTCTATTTAATGATACCAAACTCGGCTCTCACCCCTCACCTCCTGGAGTGGGTTTTTTGGACGACCTTTAAATCTTAAATGAATTTATTGTTCGAGGGAAACTTATTTATCTTAAATAACAACCTATATGTAATACATAATTTAATTTCTGTCTAAGAAAAAAATGTTACTTCTTACACGATGAACTAATACAGGTCTGTTTCCAATGTTTTCAGGTGACCATGGATAAATTATTAATTAGTTACGAAGATCATATCTAATGAACAAATATCAAGGAAATAAACAAATGATATAATAAATTTAAAAACTACTGAACGTATGAACTGTTCCAACAGTTTGATCTGTTCAAAAATGTTCGAACAATAGACATTAAAGTTCGACCACGTACGAATACATTTTTTACGGGCCTATCAATAGGCCTATTTATTTTTACGTAACACTACTATAGAAAGTATAGAAATAGAACAGTAACTTTACTTACGACAAAATATCTTGAAATTGTAAACTATTTTGTCAACAAATTGCGAGCACAGTATGAAATGTAAACGAAAAGATCTCTCATTTCAATGGCAAATTTTTCTCTAGTTAGTTTCCATTTGGTTCTAAATTGCAAAGAATTCGAATAATCAGAGGAACAAAATAATCTAGAATCGTCCCAACTTAAACTTAATCTTGTCAGCAAGACAAATAATTAAGATTCACGTAGTACAATGAAGATGTTGTTGACAAGGTTAAAGTAGTACTAATGAAAAAATGACCATGGTTCAACACTTGAAAACTGTGAGTATCATCGTACCGTGAGATAAATGGACGAGAGTTAAGGACAACCACAAATCTGCAAAGTGGGAGTCGACGAGCCCAATACTTCTTAGAGATGCATTATGGACCATACGCCCGTCTCCCAGAGACCTACCATAATGAGGCACATTTGAAGGGTTAAACTGTCACTCATTGTTTCGTGTCTTTCGTGGCACGTTCTTTCAACAAGGTCAATATGACTTGGTAACTCAAATTTAATCTGCTCTGAACCAAGTTGAAGGTCATAACTGCTTTTATCATAGCAAAACCAACCAAAATAAACCTGATCCGCATAAATATTTGTATGGAGGTGGTTTTAAAAGCAGAGAAAATCTATCTCAAATTAATGCTGAAAATGGTTCAAAAAGTAAACAGAGTGGATTTATAAATAAAGATCAAGGTGATGATAAAATTAAGGAAGTGAAACATAAAAGAATGTGTAAAGGAAACGTTGAAAGTGATAACAATGCGTATAGGAACAAGAGCAATGGGTGCAAGAGTAAGAATAAAGTATAATGTGCAGAAGACCAAGGATTCCGGATCTAAGAGCAAGGATATGGATATGAAATCAGAGATAATGTAGTTAAAAGTAAAGATAATAGAAAAATTTATAACACCGACGGATAATATAGAAGAAGTAGACCTTGCTCTGCATAGTTGAGGCTGTCCTTAAGTTTCGTCCACTTACCCGCTTATCAGTGTTGGAAAGATTCTGGAAGGTCTGGATCCTTTGACTTGTTAAAATGGAAATGAAATAAACTTGGTAAAATCGTATTGGTGCTTGCGGTTGTGCATAGAACTTCGAGTTCTATCTTCAAACATCATAAAGCGTAATTGTGTAAGCTTCCAATTTGTAATGGTAAAGTATAAAGAGTAGTTATACTGGGCCTTTTTTGCACAAGCACTTTTTTCTTCTTTGCTTGAGTGGATTTTTGAGTATGTTCGTTCTTTTGCAAGAATAAGGCTCCAGGACTGTTTGCGAATCTGATTATTGCGATTAGAGAGTTTATGTAAGGTATTTTTGTCAATTATATATAATAAATCTGAATTTCGTAGTTCCGAAGAAAAGAACTCGTAAAAATGTTCATATTTCGTTTTAGTTGTTAGTTTGTTGCTGTCTCGTTTAATGCTGTCTCTCCTGGAGCATTGTACCTTAGCCATTTCTGAGTTAGTTCGATTATTATTCTTTTTCTCTAAGTTAGTTTTGTCATCACTCGTTTTCTTTAGATTAGTTTGGGATTTTTGAACATTTACATTGTTTGTTAATTTATCAGACAAATGAATCAATGGTCCCTTTTCAGCAGGAAAGTCAACGACAGATCTTACTTGAGGTAGTTTCCTATGTTCCGCTGCAGTTATGCTCAGTTTTTAATTTCTTTTACCTCTTACAAATTTATTCTTTAATATAATTTTTGAAACACTTATCTCATACTTATTTTCTCTTGTCTCGAGTAGAAGGATATGGTATCAATTGATATTTATTATGTCCTTCCTCACTGGCTGCTGTTTATCTGCCTCTTGTTGCAATGGAATCAACTCTTGTCCGCTGATTCTGCATACTTGGTTTTCTTCGTTCCAATTGTTATATCTTTTGCGAAACTGGCGATGTATTATCCAGTTTACCATTCCATTACAACATGCTCCGGCCAATTTGGGTGAGCATCCCACCGCGGAGTGCAGGGTTAGTATGTTAAGTATAGTTGTAATTATCATTTTTACAACTTGATATATCATTAAGGTCATTATGATACCTGCGCTATATATTCCATATCTGGTATATCCTTCCCAGAAGGAGTTCCACTTACTTGTCACCAATTCCTCAACAGCATCGGTGTCGATCAGACTCATCAATGACAGGGATTTTGCATCTGTGGTATGTCCAGCAACTCGTCTCGCGAGTGCATTAAGGATGGCTGGTGTATTGGATGGGAACATGATATTGTCCGTTAATTGCTCAATGTCGGTCTGGGTGTAATTTCCACTGGTGGCCAATTTTCCAATAGATTTATAATTTCAAGTTGGTTGATTGTTGGGTGTCAGCATATGTGGATCCTTGGTTTCTGTTGCAGTTGGTAAAAATTTGTACCATGTTCCATCGATTTCGTACATGGAGGGTACTATAGAGTTGCAACCAATTTGCATTCCATTCTTTTTCACAATTCTGGTTCTTGGGGTGAGGAAATATGATTCATTATTTTTACTTACTGGAAGTTCATTGTAACAGAATTTTGTTTCTCGGAGTTTAACTTTAACAGGTATACATTTGATGATATAGAGTATTTCCCCACTTATTGTTGCCGTGTAACCCGGTCCTTTCATGAAATCATAAGCGAATTGATCTGGTTGTATGGTTGCTAAACTCAATGAATTTCGCAATACCTTTTGTTCCAAGTGGCATTTCTTTATCAGAATTTCTCTATACAGGTCCTGAATTTGTTCTCCAATGTGCCTTTCCACGTATACAAATTTTGAATTTATATAAGTGAACATATACTTGCCCTCCTTCAAAGTCAGAACATTGTCCCCTATTGAATTCACAACTTGTTGGCGCGACCAACAGTTGCGTTCGGACTGTGAGGGGAAATGAAACTCGCAGTTTAAAAAAAATAAACACAAAAAGAACTTTATTGAGAAAGAATAGAAAGGATTAAGTACAAGGCGCAACGTTGACCAGGTCACCCTGGAACGTTGTACGTCGAGGCTGTAATTAAAGATGCCGTTATCAGGTTGGCCTGACAACAATACGCGCGATGCGAATCGTCGGAAAAGTCGAACACAAAAATTCGCGTAAGTTCACTATTCCGATGTCTGAGAATGTAATGTAAATTTCAACTAAAGCGGTTAAGCGCGGAGGGAGCACAGCGAGTGTCCCTCGTTACGGTGCGTGAGTTAAACAATTGTCGTACTAACTCGCGAGAGAGCACAAATTGAACTGTTTTAATTTTGAATATGTGCGAACAAAGTGGGCATTTAATTCGGGGTCATTCCCCGGAAACAAAAATAGCGCGAGTACAGAATATTAAATACAAAATAAGAAAATGATAACACTTGATCGAAATTGTTTGATAAAAAAATAAGTCAAGTGTAAGTACAGTAAATACGGCGCGCGATAATAATATGTAAGAAGCTAATAAATCGAGCAAAATTAGGAAATAATATAGTATCGAAAATAAAGCGCACAATTTAATTTAATCGAAAATAAACTTGAATTCGCGGAAAAGGAAAATATCTTAGTTCTCGGTATTTGAATGAAATAAATCGAAAATAAGAAAGTAAATACGAGAAATAATGTGTGAAAATAATATTAGAAATTAAGCCCGAATAAAAGTCGAAATAAAGGCGTCTCCTTTAAGGGGAGGTTCTCATTCAGATGCCTGAAAAGTAAGCAAAGTTTAGAATTTATTTGCGGGCCAACAAATAAAAATACAAACACAATTTTTTTTGCTGCATAAACGATATTAATTGTACTTTAATT
>JABFPN010005336.1:0-13377 GCA_022817305.1 Leptoteleia sp. ZL-2020 | reverse complement strand
GAAATCCCCACGGTTCTAGCCACTTTTGCCGAAACCGTGGATTTTGTTATTTAATAATTGCCACGGTTAAAACCACGGTGTTCGCTCCGTGGGATATGCCGCGGTTGTCGTAGACTTGAAATCCCCAAGGTTCTAGCCGTGGTTAGTTGATTGATCGTAATGCGTGGATTTTACCGTGGCAACAACATCCGTGGGGAGTACGTGGGTTTTGTCCAATATCCACGGTACTCCCACGGCGTGGGGACTGTCGATTTAGCCGTGGCTGCCGTGGCAGGAACCGTGGTATGAACCGTGGCATACATCTGTACCACGGTACCAGCCACGGTCTATTTTTCCACGCGGGATATTTTCTTGCCAGTTTGTCACACATAATTACTTTCATTATCGGTTTAAATTTTTCCTTTTTTTTCATTGGAAACAAATTAGTCATGCTGTTGGAGATTTAGAGCTATCTAATCTGAGATGTTTACGCCGATCGCGCACCTCAGAAAAAACGTATCTAATGTATCTGATCTGCTCGCCTCTCTATCTGCCCGTCGCCCTCTCACCGCCATACAAATGTATATAATGCACGCACTTTTCGTGTTAAGCACAGTTTAGTTCGACCTTTCAGTTCAAGACGAGATCTGTCGAGGACGCAATAGCTGCTTGTACTCAACGTCCTCCACTTTGCTCATCTTTCCTAGACCACTAGACGAGGCCAGGCTCGTCTACGTGGACGCTTACCCCGGCTGGCCACTCTGCGCCATAAGCCTATCTCCCTCCTCTCCACGGCAGGCCACGTCGCGCCATACGCCTCTCTCCTTCGTCCACACGGTTGGCCACTCAGCGCCATACGCCACTCTCCTCGTCCACAAGGCAGACCACGTCGCGCCATACGCCAATCTCCCTCATCTCCACGGCAGGCCACACCGCGCCATACGCCATTCTCCCTCGTCCACACGGCAGGCCACACCGCGCCATACGCCGCTCTCACTCTTCTACGGGCCACGCCGCGCCCCACGCCAAATCGCACGAGGAAGCTCGACGGCAGTGCCATACTGCGCGTCGATACCTCACATTCAGGGAACTCTCTCCCTAATCTCCCGTCCGGCCACTCAGCGTCAGTGACCCGGCCGAATCGGCCATCCAGCCGACGGTCGACCGCACCAAGTGCGACCGGGCAAGCTAGCAAGAACTCCTCCGTCGACGAGTTCTCCCATTCAGAACCGCCTAGCGCTCGCCACCAGCTCCTCGTTCCGTACCGGGAAGAGGAGCCCCTCCAGTCCATCTCAGCTGTTCCACCACTTAGGCTGCCTTACCCGTAGCCTTAACCAGCTAGTTACCCGCTGTTCATAAGCCATCCTTATTACCGGCGTTCCACTCCATCCTGAACGCTTTGAGGGAAAACATCCTATACCCTCCACTCCTTCACCCTTCCATCAGGAGGAGTCTCATCTCCTCCACCCGGGGGCAGCCGCTTACAACGGCTACCATAGAATCCCCCCGTACTGATATTCCGGAAAATTTTTTTTTTAATTTCAGACTAAATATAAATTTAATGCAGCATTGTTACAACAACAAATGTTGTTGACCATCCATAAACAGGCATTCTAAAATATTTATGAGTAATTTTATATACTGACCAAGAATTCAACTGTGCAGATAATTCTTTTACTTAGTAAATTCCGAGAAGTGATGATTTGCACGGTACAGTATATACATCGTTAACAATTAAGTATTTTCTACGAATTACAACTAGATTTCCTTTCTTATCAGTTGCAATGTTTTTTATTAATACCACGTCAGAGTCAATTTTACAACAATTGTTAGGTTCAGCAGTAGTATGTCATATTATTTATAATAATTTTAGAATACTGTGGTGATTTACATGATGTAATTAATGGGCCATTGCACTGTTGCTTTCCACTTTCCAATAAAGAGTGAATTACGAGGTTTTCGCTGAAATTCTGTAGGTGTAAACTTCCCAAGTCTCTTCTTTTCTTCTCTCAATTCTACTACTTCTCTCCCCTCTACCCTTCCCTTCCATCTTTTCATCCTGCTCCCCATATCCCCTCCACTCATTGATCTTTCCAAAATATCCCCCCTTGCCCCTTCACACTCACTATCATATTCCTTTCCATTTTCCCCATGCCCCTTTTCCCTGCAACCATCTACACTTCCCTGTCTCAACATACTCTCGCTCGCATTCTCTGCCCCTTCTTCACTCATCTTTTCCTCTTCCCTTTTTTTTCCACTACCCCCTTATTCCACACTTTCATTCACTCTCCCTCCGCTCTCTCACAACCCCTTACTCACCCTTTATCACTTTTCCTCTTTACTTATTCCCAAAATATGCACTCACAATTATGCCTTCACACCTAACCTTAAAATCGTCGTCCCTCCTTCTCCACTCAATTCCTCTTTCCCTCTCCTATCCCACACTCCACCAATTGTAAACTTCCCAAGTGATGTCAGATAAGATGAAATCCTAAATCAATGCTCTGGTAAAAAGAAAGCGTCGTCTGTTTTCCTACAAATACCAGGTTCAGAATTTTTTTTACAACGCCATGCAGACCAAATGCATATAGTCCAGACGGAAATGTTTTATGAAATCGAAATTGTATATATTCATCAAAATAGATTTTCCCTGGACAAAATCATCATCAGCGTTATCGGTAGCATTATCAAAAGTATTCATTTTTTCTTGTATTTCAAAATTAGTGCGTCTTCTAGAATTAATTTGAGGAAAACATACCCTTTTTTGTAGATTCCTTTTACATGGCATTTAGAACAACTATAATACTAAGTATAATACTAATATAATAGAGCAAGTTTAACACTGTGTATGACCTTTTGTTTTACTAATATACGCTTTTGCTGGAATATCAGAAATAATAGTAACTTTATCTGTGATTGTGTTGTTCATATATTGTGTTCCATCATGTAAAATAATATTTAAATCAGCGACAAATCGTCGTAAAAATCTATTAGACGAGTGTGGTTTTTCAATACCATGATAACAACCTATGAGAAAAACATTTTCGTCTGGATAAATCGAGCATAAAATATGCCAAAATTGTTAATCCGTTAATTTATCACCAAATGGCAACCCATCAATGCTAATTTATAATCTCAATTTCTTAATTGAATCATCATTTTTTTTTTCAAATGACTGATAATTCCTTCATTTATACCAAGATGGAAATAAGATCCAGGAGACATATTATGTATTTGATTGGTTTTTCTAGGTGTTTGTGAAAGTGATTTGCCATTTTTTGGCAATTGGAGGTGTATTTAAAAGTATTAACAAAGCTGTCATACAGTTTAATTTGACATTAAATTTGTTATGTCCCGGAAGACAGTTAACGGCGGGCAAGACAGAGTTCGCTCGGCGAGCTGTATTTTCAAGGGTTGTTGATCGAGGGATGAGGGTGCAATAAATAAATATAAGGTTTTATTTGATTAACATTGATTAAACATTGTTTATTTAAAATTATTGAACATTTTATACGTTCTGATTAGTATTTCTAATCACTCTAATACAATTATATCTGGAGAATATTCCCAGTCGCCGATACTTGGGGCTGGGGTACTGGGGGAATAACCCGGAGGAGCTTGGTACCCGGTTGGGCTGACGATTACATACATGAACATAAGTCGAGGTAAAAACATAGGAAAAGGTTGTGAAGGAAATACACGAGTTAGCCGTTGTGTTGGTTATTGAAAGGACTTGTGAGGGTCAATTCTAACCTTTAATTCGAAACACCTGAGTATTTCTCCCTATGGACTTCATTCGCGAAGCATATAGAGCAATTCAGAATTTGTCCGAAGGGATATTATTCGACCTAACAAATCAGAGTAGATTTGATGAGGTCAACCAACTCGGCTGGTGTCACAATATTTCGCCCAATGATTGTAGCTCTAAAAGGTAGAGGAAGAATCGCAGGTTACTTTATCAGATTGGGAGTCGAAATAGGAGCTTCGACTCCAATCCTTTACGACTTGTGACACCAAAGGAACAGGATCAGAAGAAAATAGGAATATGAATATAAATCTTACTTTTACGGTGAATAGACGCTAGAGTCGCTGATTGCTGGAATTCTGCTTAATCGATTCTTCAGTGATTTATCTGGAACTGGGCTTCAGAGCTGGAGTCAGAGACTGGTTTCAGAGACTGGCTTCTCAGAGACGTAGAAGAAAACGGTCGTAAGAACAACTTTTATAACAAATATATACGCGAACAGACTTTGAACACAGAGACACGGCTCTGTCTGGAGATTACGAAGAACTTGCGAAGTACACCCAGTTCGATTGAATGTTCGCCCCCCAGATCGCTAGTTAAAAAGATTTATGTTGGTATTAATTATACCATGAAAGTAAAGCTCGGAAAGTCATCATGCATCCTTATTGTATTAAGACAGAGAGAAAGAACTCTGAAAATTGAATTGTTTATTACATAGTTAATATCGATTTTGCATGCATCGTTACCTATTGATAGAACATAAAATTATAATAAACAATTGATTTTCGTTTTCAGGTGTTACGTTTCACGAATTTTTACTCAATTATTATTACTAAAATTGTATGAAAAAATACAAGTTTTAGTATGAAAAAATTTGGTCGTTGCAAATCCGCAAATTTGCATTGATTTGAAGATTGGCGCCATTTTATATATATACATTTTATACTTTGTATATAATATTTTACAATAATTTATTTTGTGAATATGCAGTATTTATAAAAATATTTGTTGAGGAACGCCAAGGCGCTCCGGGCAAACGAGGGGCAAGCGGCGGACGCCCCCCTGAGCCCCGCGCGCTCGATGTTCCCCCGAGTCAAGGCGCGCCCCACCGCGAGTCGAAAACGTCGAGGAGAGGGGGCCCCCGAGGCAAGCAAGCGCTCGCGGTGAGCCTCTCTCGGCACTTGCACGCAGCTAGCGGATCGCTACGCTGCATTCCCCTGACAGGCAGAGAGGATCTCTCGCTGTCGTTTCCTTTCCCCGTAACGCTGAGCGATCGGGCGCTCGCGTTCACGCGAGTATTTTCCTTTTCGTGCGCGTTTTATGCTTTCCAGGTGCAGCGCGGAGCAGAGCGGCTAATTGGAACCACGTCAGGAGCAACATCGAGTGACAGACCACGGAGAGGGCGTGGTGGAGTATCACCTTCGTTTAACCTTTCTTGCCGACGCTTCGGATCGAGGCTTCCTCCATCCTCTTCCTGACCATCCACCTCTGCCTCAATTTACACTAGGGTCTAGTGCGATTGAGCTCCTTCTCTTTTTTTGTGTGCGCGTATGCATCAGTCGTTGTCCTGCTCGGTTTTTACACCCATATATTTAGTTTACGTGATCCTTTCGCGCCACGTTCTCTTTGTTCCTCGTCGCTGCGTCGCCTCGGTAAAGGCACTTGTCATTTTTTTTCGTCCCGCCTCATATCTAATTGCCTTTATTTTATATTATTGTGCACCTTTTTTAATTTGCGATAACGCGTGATTAAGTTGCGTTGCTGTCTACGAGCCGTGTGTATTTTGCAATTCAAGAGCAATAAATTGAGTTTATTTTGTGTATCCATCGCCTTTTAATTTCACGCCCTCTTTCTCACCCATTTCAGGGACATACCGTCGTGCGGACAGCAGTGTAATTCGAACCGGCACCAAAAATAATATTTTGCTCAGGGCAAATCCTGAACAATATTAATTCAATAATAAAATAATGTTAATTAACCCGTTTCTCATTCCCGACCTGTGGCGGACGAGTAGTATGTTTACAATGTAAAAAAATCAACTGCAAAACATTGGCTGCTTACGGAACAAGCTGGATTCATGCATCGATGCATGCATCTTGGTTAGAAAATAATAATTTAGGTTAGCAAGTATGTACAAATAAAAAGAGCGTTTATTTGACAACTTCGCTTATATAGATAACTTGTCATAATTTTCAAATTCAACTGGAAGTATTGGTCGTTATACAACTTGTCATAATACTTGTCATAATAAAATTTATATAAAAACCCTTGTGGAAATTTATTGTCTGTAAAAGTCCGCAAAAGTCTGCAATCAAGTCCGCAAATGTCTGAAAGTTTCTCCAAACAGTCTACAAATGTCTGCAAAAATGTCTGCAAAAGTCAGCGGTCTCAATTTTGATACTTTCTCAGACAGTAGCAGAGTTTTTCGGACACCGCAAGAATTTTTTAAATATATGCGAATTTTCGCATATATCCCTTGTGGAAATTTATTGTCTGCAAAAGTCCACAAACGTCTGCAATCAAGTCCGCAAATGTCTGAAAAAGTTTCTCCACAACAATCTCCCACGGCGGATGCCATCAACGGGGCGCACCTTTAGGGTGCCGGAGGTGCGGGCCAAGCAAAACCGGGTGCCGAGCCTCATCGAACGGGGACAAGACAGGGACAGGGACGGACGCAACGGACATCATTCGAAATACGGGGCGGGGGACGCTTGCCTAATTAATTAAACGGATCACTGGGTAAATAATACAACGCGCACCGTGAGAAAACACTTTATTTAATCCGCTTTCCCGACGGGAGGAGAGGCCCCTCCTCCCCCTCGACCGCCGGTTATCGTGGCCTTTCCCGAACACCTAAAACAGATAATGCGGGGGAGCGCGGGGACTGCGGCAGGCCTAAGCGGGTTGGCCTGCTCGCCAGCAAGGCAAGCATCCACGGGAGCATGCGGGCGTCATTCCGCAGAGCCAAACAAGCGAGCAAAAAGCCGTGCGAGAGGACAAGATGGCGGGCCGCGCCTAATGGCCGCACTCATCTCGCCCCGGCCGCGTTACAGTGGCCCGGTACGATCCTGATTACCTCCACATGTCCTCCGTGGCCTTTAGCCCTTCATCCTAGTCGTCTTTCGGTATCAATTTATGGCTTTTTGGGCTACTATTTACCTCCTTTCTTTCCTTGCGTCTCTCTCTCTTTCCATTCCTTTTATCGTCTCTCTCTTTCTTTTCCTTTTAACGTCTCTCAGTCTTCTCTTCCTGCACTCAAAAACTAAATGGCCACGAAGGGCAGCCTTCTTCTTCGTCTTTCCGGCTCATGCGTAGTCGCGCGGCGCGTGGGCCTTCCGAGGCATCTCCGGGGTCCGCGGCGTGCGGTCGGTGTCCGCGAGCGCGCGGCGATCGCCCGTGATCCACCGCGCCTATTGGCGGCGCATCTCGCGAAAGGAGTGGCGAGAGGACGCGGGGTTACGCGGGGGGGACTTGTCAGTTACGGGGGCGCTTAGCGTCCACGTTACAATATATTTACTTATATGTATTATATTTCTATGTACAATACTATTTGTTCGTAAATTGGAGTTGAACTCCGTTGTGTGCAGCGTTTGTTCCGGATGGAGACCGTGGTGATGAGCGCACAAACTTACATCAAAAATTTTATACAGCTGGAGGAAGGGTGCAATTTGAATTGAAATAAAAGAAAATAAAGTAAAAAATAAAATAATACTTTATTCAATCATACTCTATAATATCTACAAAAGTGTTCCTTCAATATCGAGAAAGCCAAAACAAAAACGAAAAGAAACAGAATGAAGTATTTATTGCGCGAATAACAGAGTCAAAGAAAATTCGAATCACAGAAAGTCACGTAGACAACGTCGCAAAATCCGTCGTGGAACGAAATTAGTGAAATCTGGCGTACAGTCGTCTAGCAGAAAAGGGAACCCCCGCGAAATTAATAGTAGAACCAAATTAGTGAAATCAAGCGTACAGAAATCTATTAAGAAAACCACTCGAAATTATTACAACGTCCCTCGGCGGCCATTGAACAGCGAAAAGAACGAATCCAGTATCGCGAAGTGACAGAAAACTTTTAATGTAAAGGAAAGTGACCAGAACAAAAGGGGCGAATTGAAACTTGACAAGAAAATCACTATCCTAACTTCCCTTATTGAAGCAACTGACACAGCTAGAGTGGCTCTGGCTGTTGTCCAAACGTGGTCGTTATACGAAACGACAGCAAGAGGGTAGGTTATATCGACGTGAAGGAGTCGCTCCTGGTTCACGAGGACAGAGCAAGAAAATCTTTTGCTTCTACTTCCGGTTGCGTTCACTATTGTAACGAAAAGCTAATTGTACGACGCTAAGTGGTTGTAAATTACTCAGCCGTCAACGAGAATTAATATGATCAAGTGACGTGGAGTTGCTCCTCGGTCACGAGAGCGCATTAAATACTCTAACGAAACGAAAACTAACCTGTTTTAGAAGCGAATATACTTTCTCGCATGCGTCCTTTTGTTCATATAGGGACTCACCACTTTAATTCTTATACTGAATTTTGACGTCGGATTGCTTCTCAGTTCTCCTCAATTTGCCGTGTAAATAAATCTAATATCTTATTGAATCTCAATTGTTCTTAAATCTCCGCGTACCCAAGTGAACTGAAAGTTAGAAAGAGTTTCATACATGGAATTAAGCGCTTGCTTGGCTCGAGGCTGATGGTTACTCCGGGAGTCGCTCCCAGGCGAGTGATCATCAGCTACTGACTGTCGCCGTAAGTGTCTTCGCCTGCTTCGAAATTTCGAGTTAGGGGTACGCGTGGTGGGGATTACGCGTGGTGGGGACGTTTTCGAGATTTCGAGCCCGGGAGGTGCTGCCCTCCTTCTTCGCGGCGCCGTCGGCTACTCTCATGAACGAGGCGGTTTGTTTGCTCAATCGGCAACACTATTCAAATTTACAAATTGTATTCCATAAAATTATATTAATTGTAATACATTATATATATATATATATATATGTATAGCGAAGACGGTACTTTTGGTGTCGGACATTTCTTAACCCGCCTTTATTTGCATGCAAAACGTCTATCGGTGGTAGTTTTGAGGTCCGACCCCAAACCTAAAAACGTTCGATTAGTACTTTTGAGGATTTTCGATCAAATACGGTACTGGGCCCCCAAATGTAAGTTTATTTAGATTTTAAAACATTTATGGCGTGGTGGCGTAGCTCTTAAGAGCATGCACGGTCCACTCGTGACATATAAAAAACGCGTTCAAGTTATACTCCTACAAATATGCATGTACTTTATTGACATTTTGAGAAAGTAATTAGGAAGTATGCACAATTGTGCTAACATTTTTTTTTTGAAATTCGAAAAAAAAAAATTTTTTTGTTCCGCAATATGTACCTCTCTCACATGAAGCACATTTTCACAAAAAGTAAGCCACAGTTTAGAAAAAAAAAAGTTTTAGCACAAACTTGAAACAATAACGATTAAACACAACACAAAAAATTAATTATTTAACTTATAATAAAGACGTGTGACTTGAACGCGTTTTACATACGACCACAATAACAAACTAAAGTGACAGCGATTATATTGATAAAGTTAAAGGGCAACGGAGTTTGCTGGTAGTAGCCGAATATAAGCACAGATGGTGCAAGTGTATAAATCTATTTACATTATTGATCAGGAGTGTAATTCAAATCCGATCCGTATCTGCAGTGGCATCACGCTCTCGCTCAAATCTCGTCCCATTCAAATCTCATTTCAATTTCGCTTCCATTTAATTTCAATCTCGTTTAAGTTTCGTTTCATTTGATTTAAATTTCGTTTCGATGTTTTGATTCACTCTCGCAAACGCAATTTTACGGTTTTCTCACTCAAATAAAACTGAAACGAAATTTAAATGAGATGGAACGAAAGTTAAACGAGATTGAAATTAGATGGAAGCGAAATTGAAATGAAATCTGAATGGAACGAGATTTAAGCGAGAGCGTGATGCCACTGCTGATCCGAATCCTATCCGAATCCAATCCGAATCCGATCCAAATCCGATCCGAATCCGATCCGAATCCGATCCGTATCTGATCCGTATCTGATCCGAATCCGATCCGAATCCGATCCGAATCCGATCCGAATCCGTTCATTTTTGCGATGTCTATTATGTGTCATTTCTCGGTCTGTGTAACCCTCTATTGGAAGGCATATTTAAAATATAAAAAAAAATATTTTAATTATTATTTCCATGTTCTTAAAATTAAAATGCTATTTTAATTATAATTAGAAAAAAAACGAAAATTAGTAACATTAAATTGAATAATATTTTATTATATGTAACGCGGCGTCCGCGGGAAGCCGACAGACAGGGCCTTCCGGGGCACGCCGGTCTTCGCCGGCCTTTTCTGGGCCAACCTCTTGTTCAGCGCCAGGCCGATTTGTCCGGAAACGGCCAAAGGAATTTCGAATTGCAGGTGACGGGATTGGGGCAGGGCAATTACAAATTATAAAAAAAAGAAACCAATGCACTTTTTAGGTGTACAATTTATTCGAAGATAGTTGGGGAGGAGGGGGCGCCGCTCGCCCCTCGGTCCCTCCACCAACAAAATGCCAAAAGAAACAGAAAACACAAGGAAAATTCAATTTTATAATTTTATTTTGCCTGTGAGTGAGACTGGACTATCGCTGTCGCAGTCCCACTCACGGGGCCGAAAATCGACACTCAAAAGCACACATCTTTCATTCAAAACATTCCGATTGAAAAAGAAAAAAAAGAAAACAAAACACTACTCGCGCTCACGCACACAAACACACTCATACCACTCACGCTAATACGGTCGCGCTGTGAGAGAGAACGACTCTCTGCACCGCGAGGCCCTAAACCCACTCGCGAGCTCCACGGGGAGCCGGGTCGGCAAACACCATGTCACTCACGGGATGGCGATTCGGCACATCGCGGCCGCGCCACCATGTCGAAACAAAAAAGCGAACACTATTCACAAACGGCTCCAGTCGGCCGTGAGAGAGAGAGAGGAGATCGCGAGATTGAACATTGTCGCGCTGGCCCGGCTCGGCGGCCGGCCAGGCTAGTGGCTTTGTTAACAACTCAGCAGTGATGCCCGTCGCCTCGGCGGCGGGGAGGCTGTCCGCGGGACCATGCGGACCTCGTGGCGCTTTAGCCGGTCATACTCCCGGTTCGGGCCTTCGATGATGGCGAAGAAGTCGTTCGGCGTCTCCGTGCCTCGCCGTTCCTCTCGCTCTTCGCCGTGCCTTCAAAATGGGCCTCTTCTCGGGGTTCTCCTCGTTGTCTTCTCTTCTCCTCACAGCTTGCGTACTTTCCGCGATATCACTTTCTGGCGCGCACAAGCGCCAGCGACGAAAACCAGACCAAGACTCGACCAAGACTAATGGCCGCGCCCGTGGCCGCTCATGTGCGGCGCACGCGGCCTCGCGATAAATCGCGCTAATTTGGGGCCCTTCGGAATCGCGACAGTGGCGGATGGCCGTCGCCACCCGTCACATATGAAATTATTAATAAATTAAATTAATACAATTAATAGCTACAAATTCAGTTCTAATTTTGAGCTACGTAACTATTAATTTTAAACAATGCAAAGTATGTCAACGGTTATATATATTTAAAATTATTTACTAACTATTAATTAATAATTTTATATTTTATCTAGTTATAAATGTAATTAGTTATAAGATAAATATAATTCAAATTTATTAATAAGTTGATAATAATTTTAATAATGTAATGATTGATCAAAAAGAAAAATTTTAATTTAACGAGAAGAACAATTCAGATTTACCGCGTCACGTTGGCGCCACTGTCACTACATCGGTGTAAGAAGGGAACGGAGAAAAGGAAGAAGACGAGTAGTCGTGACGAAACCGTTTTGAGAAACTAATATATGTCGTTAATAATTAAAGTCATTTTTTAATCTGTGATGTAATCGGAATAATTAATAAATATAACTTTAAATTTAAGAGAAAGTGCCTTTGTTATTTTATCCTGACAAGCCTTGTAGAACGAAAAATAACGTTGTAGAAGTATTCTTAACTTAATTTTACAAATCAGAAGCGGGATAGTACAAACGCAGCCAAACGAAAGGAAAACAAGATGTCGGACAACGACAACTTTGACGAAAACGTACAAAGAGAATGTTCATCAGATGAGAGAAGCTCGACCTCAACAATAAGGAATGAATTGTAGGAAAATAAAACAGTGGTGAATAATCAAGAGGAAGATTATCCCAGTTTAGCACAAAAACCTCCGATCTCATTCCCGACATCGAGGCCATATAACACAATGAGGTTTGGTCAAGACACAGCTGTCGAAAGGAAACCATTTTACGTCGTAAATTCAGGTACATCTTTTAATTTAAAAACGCTATCGAATGCGGAGATTCTCGCAGAATTATCCCGAAGGGGACTTTTGGATACAGATGTCGATAAATCGCCGGAAAACAGAGTATCAAATGTAAAAGTATTTGTGACGAGGACAGACGATATAGGAAGAGAAGGTAAGAGTGAGAGAAATAGTTATTTTGTCGAATCTGAGTATGAATGGAAAACCGCGGTTGACGTTTTGCAATTACCTAACGGCAAAAGAGGCAATCGAGATTATTTTTCGATATCGCCTGGACAACCTAAACAAGAAAATGACGAATTGCGGAGATTCCATTCGCGGGTGGGGGGACGCCGATTGCGTCGAACATGTACCGCAACAAACATAACCTCTACAACAATCTGCCAAAAGAGACAGATGAACAACATTCACACGTACGACCGGTGAATGAGCCTAGTGCAACACAAAATATTGGTGGTGCAAAGAAACGTGAACAACCGGTTAGACAAGAGGGAAATGCTAATTCAATGGAACAATTAGTTCAAGCACTCACAAATGCAATAATAAATCGAAACGGCAATGGCGAAGAGCGCGCATTTTTATCAAAAGAAAATGAAAGATTATTGCCAATATTTGATCCTGAATCTGGGTTTTCTATGTCAGCCGTGCAATGGGCAAATCGAGTCGATGAAGTTGCGCAATTATACAATTGGGACAATAAGACAAAACTATATTTTGGATCAATGAGGTTGAGAGGGCCTGCAAAATTATGGTATGATTTTTATAGTAATAAATGTAATGATTGGCAACAATTTGTTTATAATTTGCAGAGAGCTTTTCCAATTAAAATTAATATTGCACAGATTCATTCTGAGTTAGCTTCGAAAAAGAAAAAACCAAATGAATCATATGATAATTATGCTTATGAAATGCTCTCCTTGACACACGGAACTAATATAGACGAAACTGTTCTAATTGAATATATTATACCAGGAATAACTGACGAAAATATAAGACGAATAGTAGCAGGTAGGGAGTTTAATAATTTAACAGATTTTCTTTCATGTATTCACCTTTATGAGAGCAGAATAAAATCTTCTAGAGAAGCTTCAATGAAAATTAATAGAAACACCATGTTGCCAAAACCTACATTAGATCAGAAAATTTGGTAATTGTATACAATACTACCCCCCCCCCCTAAGGTGGGGTTTTTATAAGTGAAATCGATGCGTTTTTGAACGCTGATTGCAATAAAAAAAGAATTAAAGGTCGCTCTCTTACCGTTCAAAAGATATGGCCAAAAAACTAAACGGT
>JABFPN010005335.1:0-13378 GCA_022817305.1 Leptoteleia sp. ZL-2020 | reverse complement strand
TATATGCTTTGTAAGAATAATGTATTCTTATTATAAATAGAATTTAGTTTTGTCCATATATTGAATGGAATCCCTATTTAATATAAGAAGATTCTATTACTCTTAAATAGACAGTTTTGTGAGTGTAGATATAAAATTGAACTTAATCTGTTCCTGAAATGATCCCTAGTAAAAATCAAACATACATGGTCATATATGGATTAAGAAAAAACATATATGGTCATATATGGATTAAGAAAAACATATATGTTCATATATGGATTACGAAAAAAAAATTTTTCTTTACCCTATATGATCCATATATGAACATATATGTTTTTTCTTTATCCATATATGACCATATATGCTTTTTTCGTAATCCATATATGAACATATATGTTTTTCTTAACCCATATATGACCACATGTTTTTTCTTAATCCATATATAACCATATATGTTTAATTTTTACTAGGGATATTAATTAGTTAATATTATTTTATAAAATTAATTTAAAATTTAATCATATAATTATGGTATATATAAGTGTGTGTAATATAAAAATAAAAATATATCATTTTGTCAACATTGAAATCTAGTACAAATGAAACATATATATAAACATATATGGTTTACTAAACATATATGGTTTGACAATTTTATATCTAAAGAAAATAAAAAATTTATATATGGATACGTAAGTTTTTTCTTAATTTATATATGACCGCTTAATAAAGAAGCTTTTAGGGTTTTAGTTAAAATGTCACTAGACCTTAGTAGAAATTAAAAATCTCTGTCCTTGTCCCTCGCGCTCGACAAACAAAGATATTTTATGAAAGCGATCGATCGGCGCTCCGCGTTTGTTGGCGCATCGACGGCCCGAGGAAGTGTTTTATTTTATTTGTAAAACGAACGTACGAAAAACCAATTAAAAGGTTCGAGCCCGAGCCGCGGCTAGACTCCGGAGCCAGGCCACTAAAAATAATAACTGCGTACGAAATTAGAAAAACCTCCGGTACGCCACTTTTTCAATGCTCAAATACTTTACAAATATCCCGCTAAAGACCGTTATTTCACGTGATAAATCGATGAAACAATAGAGACTCGCGAGGTTACGAACATCCCGCGTACTTATACGGTGTGTAAGAGATTCTTTTTTTTCCTTTTTCCAGTCTTAGAATGCTTACTGGAAACGTGAGCGTCAAATTTATGAGACAATAAAAGTATATTTATATGGCGAGCTGTAAATAACAATTCGTCATAAGGCAAATGAAGTAAAGCGTCTATTTTTAGGATTAAAAAATTGCAAACTTCGAATGTAATATTGATGTTAATATAAATTAATAACAAAAAGACAGTTTGAATCATTAAATTTGAAATTATAACCTTCTGGAGTTGGAGGGATATTGCCTGCAGTGTCTGCTATTTTACCATACCATTGCAGTAAAATATTATGTATGATATAGTAAAATTTTATATTCAGTATAATAATAATTACCATAAATAGTGGCAACTTTACAAGGTCGTATAAAAAATTTTATCATACCATGTAAAAAGTATTATTATGTTGGTATAGTAATTTCCATGAAAAAAAAAAATTATATAGGTTGCCATATATGCCAACATATATGCTACATATGGGACATTTATGTGGTGCAAATCATATATGTGAAACATATGGTATATTTTATCATAAAGCAATTTTATTTATTATAAATCAACATATATGTTGCATATATGGGGCATATAGGTGGCATATACATCACATACGATTTTCACCCCATAAATGTTCCATATATGTGGTTTATATGTGGTACCCATGTATACCATACAAAAATCAACATATACGTTCCATATATGGGATATATTTGCGACATCTGCAAGGTATATATGAAACATATATACATCCTATATATAAATTTTTGATCTGATCAAAAAAAGTAAAAACAAAAAAAATTTCCTTAAGATTAGTTAAGAATTTCGCCGCGAATCCCAACGATGCAATTATCGGGTGCATATTAGCGGAATTATGATCGCGGTCTCAAGATACTTTTCCATCGGCGGGCCCTTAATTGGCCGCCATTGCGAAATTTTAATGAACTCGCCAAAAAACAAACGGACAATTCAAACCTTCGATTTGTTCCCGCAAAAAAAAAAAAAAAAATAATAAAAATAAATTAAAACCAGGCGTAAAAAAGTTGTCGCGGAGAGGATTAATTTGACGCGTGTACCGGTCGGAATAAGTCGCGGTTAAATTGCGATTGCCAGTGGACTGGGCATGCGCGTTGGGGATCGCGCGACGACGTCATTATCGGCGCAAAGCCATACGTAACCGCGGCGCGGCGCACCACTCAATTACGCGCGGCCTGTCTTTTTTGAGAAACGGCCGGGTCCGCGCGGGCCGCGCCATTATTTCCTGGAATTATCGCGGCCAAACAAGGCGAAGCGTGATCTCCTGGCCGGGCGCGAGTCAACGTGTCTCGGGTTAAACGACCTCGTGACGAGGTTGCGCGCGCAACGATGCAAAGGGCAATCCAACGGAATGGAACGGAATTGAAATTGAGAATATTCAATTCAATTTCGAAAGTTTTCGGGAATTGAAAGTATTTCGATTTTTTTAAGGGAATTCAAGCAATTATATTCCCCCTTGGAATCGAGAGCTATTAAATCTCGGGAACGGAATTGAACCGGAGATGTTTCGTTTCATTAAAACCGGCAGAATATCAGAAACGCGGACTTAAAATCGTAAAAATAATTGGAAAATCGAAATACATTCAATTCCCAAACCGCTTTAAGTATTCTCGATTTCAATTTATTTCAATTCCATTTTATTCCGTTTAATGCCAACATTTTTTTTTACCAGGCTGCCTTGCATTGTGCCGCTCCCGACTCTCCCTTTCCCACCCTCCGCGGCGCGTTGAATTTCTTCGCACATTTATTACGACCGTTGGCTGCCGGTTAAATAACATTTCGACCGGCCAAATTAGATTTCATTAAGATCGGCCGGCTCGTTAATGGAGTTGTTCGAAGGTTTCTTTCGAAAGTTTACGTAACCCGATATCGCTTGCTTCTCAAAGGGGTAATACATTATCGATTGTTCGCCATTAGGCGCCTAATACATTGCTATTATTTTAACAATTCCGAGGGAACGTCCGACTGCCACTTTCAATTGATCGATTGCAAATTATGTTCCAATCCTTTTTGATTTATAATAATGAAAGGTTGCGGATTGAAGATTGAAATGTCTCGGTGAAACGAAGCGATCGAAGCAATACGCGTGCGAAAAGGTCTACCGTAGAGTGAGAAAGAGAGAAGCTATGCAAAAATCAACATATATGTGACATAAATGTACAATATATATAAACCCATATATATTACATATATGATATGCAATTATATGCATATTATATATATGATTTGCAACACATAAATGTCCCACATGTGTATCAATATCCCTGTTAAAAAAATCTAGTTGGGATCCTACATAGGAATTTAGAACCGGAAGTCAGCTAGTTTCCTAGGTAGGTTCCTAGATAGTTATAGGATCATGCCTAGTTTCCTAGCTCGGGTCCTAAGTTGGAATTTAGGATCAGACATCAACTAGTTTTCGATCTGGGACTCCAGCTAGGAAACTAGGCAAAATCCTACAACTACCTAGGAACCTACCTAGGAAACTAACTGATTTCCGGTTCCAAATTCCTATGTAGGATCCCAGGTAGTTATAGGATCTTGCCTAGTTTCCTAGCTGGGGTCCTAGGTCGGAATTTAGAATCAAAGATCAACTAGTTTTCGACCTAGGACTCCAGCTAGGAACCTAGGCAAAATCCTATGACTACCTAGGAACCTACCTAGGAAACTAACTGATTTCCGGTGCCAAATTCCAATGTAGGATCCCAGCTGGAATTGTTTAACAGGTATATACCATGTAAAACTCAGGAAAAAATGGTTCCTAAGATGAAGGGTTACCCCAAAGACGAAGGGTTACCAACTCGAAACCACTTTTTTCAAGTCGAATACATTTACCCATCATAAAAGTGAAATATATCGGTATCCCGCAGGGCTACCAATACATTTTATTTGTCAAAATGAATAAATACTTATCCCCCTATCCTTTAACTCTTGTTACCAACCTAAAACCACTCTTTTCCCCATCAAGTAACATACCATTCCCGCCCTAGGAAGGAAAAGTGACCATTCCCTAACTGAACTGAAATCCCACGCGGAATCCACGTCAATTCCACGTTCCCTTCTACTCGGTAAATTTGCACTCTCCCCCCACCCCCCAAGTAAATCATCCTGTCGCGTTCCCATTTTCCACCGCGGCAGAAATCGGTTGGGAAACGATCATCGAATCGCGTCACGACCAAACGACACGTCCGTTAATCACGATCTGGTTGTAGGATCGTCCCCGCTTCGCCGAACGAAAGGTGCGCGTCGTCGGTGGACGCTGATAGGGGGCGCTCGCCGGACGGAGCCGAGGCGCGGCGGCCAGCGGGCGATCCCATTTAGGCCGTTTACGGTTGCGTTGGACGTTACTCTTGGAACGAGAGTGCGTGCCGCCCGGCAATAATAACTATTAACGCGTGAGAGAATGCGACGCGTGACGTCATCCCATTCAGTATTCGTCATCCGTCACACGCCGCGAGCGTCGACGCGTATGCGCGCCACCGCCGACAAAAATACGCGCGGGTCATGAATGAGGCCCATGCATTATTCCGCCGGCGAAGGCGTTTTTCTCCTAGCCACGGCGGACTTTTAATAAGTGAACCCCCCCCCCTCCCCCGTTCCGATGAAATTATTTCTTTTTTCTTTTCCCTGACCCCCCCCCCCTTGCCCTTCACCTCCGGCGAATGTTTTTATTTCTTCTCTTTTCGTTTTCGAGAACGGTACGAGGCTTTATCGCCCCGAGCAATCCGCGCGGACGTATGTTATGGTACCAGGTTTTTTAGGTGGAATATCAGTGGTTTGTTACTAGATTATTTATAGGGTAATTTTAATTATTTTTAAAGGATAATTTAATTGTTAAAATTTGTTCAATGATAAGACAATGGTATTGATTTAGCGTGAAATATTCATTTTTATGATATTTAGTTGCTTAAATTTTGCAATTTGTTTTCCAAGTGGAAAAAAAGGATTTTCAAATGCTTAGCTACATTTCGTCTTAAAGTGAAATATCAATGATATACACTGAGAAAAAAGATATATCACAAATTACTAATTTTAGTATCAATTTGAAGATATACACTGAGAAAAATGCAGTTGGATTTCTATTTACATTAAATAGAATCTATTTATTATAAATGGAATTATTCTTACTTTAAGAATATTTACTAATATTAAATAGAACATCTATTAAACATAAGAAGATTCTATTATTCTTAAATAGACAGTTTTGTGAGTGTATTGGAAAAGTAATTATTTCTAGTGTTAATAATAGTAAAATTTAATTGTCATGTAGTAAATATTAGTAGAAAAGTCCTACAAATTGCTTTGATAATTATCATTTTTACTATTTTTAATAGTAAAATGTTTCACTCTTCAGAGATATCCTCAAATGGATATAAATTGTTTTCAATTTTACCATTACTTTTTTCTCAATGTAATCACGGAGTTAGGTTGTTTTATTATTATTTATTAATTATTAATTAATATATATTAATATATTAATGATAAAATACTAATAATAAATAATATTAATATTACAGTTTTTATAACATATGAATAATATATATAATGGTTGTTATTTTTACTCCGCTTCGTTAAAATTTTAAAAAAAAAAATAGAAGAAAAAAATATGTCCCGAAGTCAGCGGCAATTTTTTCAAACAAAAGTAATCCGATCTTTCATCATATCTTCATCTATTTATCTTCAGCTCAACGCGTTTCCTGATTGTCACTCGCGGTGACTGTAATATATAAATATATACGCAAAGCATATAAATTATTAATAGCTGACTTCTTTTCCATCACTGCTTAATTACTAATTAATATTAATAATTATTAAATTAATTTGTTTATTGAATAGTCAATATATACAGTTGATTAGACGAGGATTACAACTATCCTGCATTTAATTATATCGCGATAATAATAATCGGATATTAAATTGTACGATAAAGTCAAATCAATAATTCGGATAATTCAACGCTTGGTTCGTTATTAATTCAAAATTAGAAAATCAAATTAACAATATATATATATCTGCTGAGTTATTATTCTTAATAAAATGAAATAAATAATTAAAGCGAATATACATTTTTTCCTAAAACAAAAATAGGCCATTTTATAATGTCCAATCTAAAAATAACATGTAAGGCAAGTAAAGCACCAGGCATAAAAATTTCTTGCGAGGAAAATTGCAACGTAAAACAAGTTAAGCGTTAAAGCTAATGATAGCTTCCATTATAAGAAACTTTAACGCGATCCTTATTTAACCCTTCATACGTAAACGCGTGCGCACGGTCCTCGCCCATTAATAAATATTTCTTACATTTCCTAATCACGTAATATTACCATTTAGAATGTCCAATACCCCCCTAATGGAACCATTTTTTATCGTAAAAATGCAAATTCCTCAAATTACAAAGAATTTTCTAAATTATTCACCTTTAAGTGTCTTTTATTAAGACTTTAAATTGTAAGAAGAACAGTGATTCGTTTAATTTAAGTTTTATAAACAAAAAAATATTTGAAACCTACCCCCACTCCACCCAATTTTTTAAAAAAATTGTATTGTTTACATTTGGAAGGTCATTGGAATTAGATACAAAACAAACAAATTTATTTAGGCATTAAGTATCCCTTCATCATCTACCATCCAGTTGAAAGCACTCAATTTTTTTTTCCAATGCATCTTGGATCTTATATTTGGAGAACGTTTTATTTTTCAGTACCATTTTTTGGGGGATGAGTAACGCGCATGCTTTTAATTGTCCCAATAAACGCGCGACATCATGAAATTTTAATTGAATTTATACTATTGGCTGAAAACAAATTTTATTAATCGTAAAAACGGATCTCCGTTGGCGCGCGTAGGGATAAAGACTGGCAATTTAATTGAAGTCTTGTTTCGTGCAGTCGACGTGTGTATCGGGTGTTTACGAAAAAAAAAAAAAAAAAAAAAAAAAGGAGGGAAAAAAAAGAGAGAGAAGATAGTATGGGCACGGCGACGACACCGCTTATAATGTATTTATGTTTTCGTCTGGGTGTATACTGTTAAAGCAAAAGTGGAATGCAGTCCTCTGAGAAGAGTACAGAATCTTCACCATCGCCGGTAGCGGACTAATTTTAGAGTTACCGAGATGGGAAATTCTGGCGGATCCGTATTGTTTCTCAGAGTATGCCGCTTTGTCTTGGATTTCCCCGAGTCGAAGCAAGAATTTACTTTGTGTTTATTTTCCTTACCCTTCCCTTTAACGAGCACGTTTTGGCAAATGGGACGAACATTTTGAAACATTCCGGTAAACTAATGTATAATTGGATCGCACGAAAAGTTACGAAAGTCTGGGAAAAATTTTCTGGGTAAATTTTATTTTACATTTTGGTACTGCAATCTTATAAGAAAAAATGAAACTTTCTTAAAATACATAATGTAAACAACTTTGTTTTTGTTTTGTATTTACATCCACTTTTATGTCCTTTGGACGTAAACAAACAATATTATTGTTTTTATTTTCATTAATTTGACCTTCCAAATATTTCCAAACATCGCTTTTTCTTGCTAAATTAAGAGAAAGCAGTCTCACTCTTCAGTTCTACTGCCGTAAAGAAACTTTATTACGCTTTACAATCAATTATAATTTTCATTGTTCAATTTTTTATTGCTACCATCACATATTAATAATTCACCATGAAATCATCATTAAATTCAATTTGACTGTAATTTGACGGCCGAAGTGGGAAAATTGTATTGAAGCCGATTAATCATCGAATCAAAATTCCTTCTCCAATTTCGTGTCCCAATATTTTCTCAGCAAACAATTGCCATTCATTTCAATCGTTAACACTCGACGAATCCGTTCACGACAAATAAATAATCCATTACGTAATCGACGAAACGATGAATGAAATTCAATTTTTCAACGATTAATCATCGATTTATTAACACCGTCGTGCAATCTTATTTCTCTTCTTTAATTCATTCCTCTTTTTTTTTTAACATTCTTAACAGCAATGACAAATAATGCTGCAGCGGTGAAAAGCGAAACGGAACTGTTTGTTTGGCTCGTCACGTTTGATTCGAAGTTTATTTAAATTACAAAAATGAACGGAGATCCGTGATCCGCGCGGTTATAATTTCTTGAAGGGGCCTCCCGAGGAACCATGACACACTTTTACCGACGTTATTACGCCGGCGAGGATAAAACCTCGCGGTTTCCCATATTCTTGCGAATTAAAAGATAACTCGGTACGTAAATGCGTCCGGGCTCTTTAAGAACGAGACCAGTTTGTGCGTGCACCAAACTGACGTCACTGACGCTTCTAATTTTGGCCGTTGCGAGTCATCCGAGTTGCAATTTCCCCCCCCCCCTCCCTTTTTTTCTCGTGAATAAGCGGGGAAAACACTGTGTTTGACGAGCACGATAACGTTCCATTAAATTAATCACGTATTTTTCATCGCCACCTTCCTATTAAGAGATAACTTTGATTCACTTATCTATGGTATTTTTGATACGTAATCAAGTTTTCTAGTATCGGGGAACTTAATTTAAAATATTTACGTATAAGTTTGATCTTGTTTTGTGTGATTTTTTAGGTCGTACAATTTTTTTTATGAATTTTTGAAAATGAATTTAATAATTTGTATTAAACTACCCAGGTAAAAATTTATATATGCGGCATATATGTTCCCTATATACCACATATATGTTGACTTGTATATGGTATAGCATATGGGACATATATATAGTCAAAAAAATGGCTGATTCAACCATAAACTTATCTTATGGAGACTCAACATAACCTCAACATGCCAACAAAAACTACTTGGATTTCACTGTGTTGACGATTAGGTAAATTTTTACATGTAAACCAACAATATTATTGTTTTTGTTTCTTTAATTTGACCTTCCAAATATTTACAAACATTACTTTTCTATACAGACAATATTAAGAACGTATCATTCTTCAGTTCCCTATATATAAATTGTATGTTAATATATGAAACAAAATTGAAGCAAAATGTAATAAAATGTTAAGCATAAGAAAATTTGCAATCATTATTTATAGATATTACAATTCTAACCACAATTAATCATCAACAAAGTGCGGCATCAAAATAAATCGCAGTAACGCAACGATACGATACCTATGCATATATTTCAGAACCCAAAAACGTTAACAACAATATAATGATAAAATTAAATCATCGCGTCAGTTCTGTCGGACTTATTTACGAGCGTCATCGTGCCTTTCCTTTCGCAAATAAATTATCGTCCTTCAATGAACATAATTATCATTATCAATTACGTTACGTCGGGCGCGCTTTTGTCGTCATGTAAATTTAATTAATTTCACCGACTTTTTTTCGCGAAATCGCCGGCATCGTTCACAAATTTCGATTAAACGACTCTCGGCCGCGAACAAAAGAGCGTCACCCTCGGAATAACTCACGCATCCCAATGACACTGATAATTTTTTTGCCCGCCGATAAATTAGAATCGAGGGACGAAAAAGAACGACGACGGAGGAATAAATAAAAAAAAAAAAAGGCGAACAAATGACGCGAGCTAGTGAGTAATTTGTGTTACGCTCGGTTCAATTTTGCATACGCTAATAATTGTATCCTCCTTTACCGTCGAGAAGTCAGTCGTAAAACAATCTTTTTTTCGTATCATAAATGTCGTTTTGTTGTGCGCGCCAAATCGAGCAGAGGTCTGCCATTGAGAAGCGTCGATGGGACGAAAAAAAAAAAAAAAAATTCGCTGCTTTCGCCCGATTCTTACGACCGAAACTCCCACGCGCTTTCCGTCTTCTTCTTTTTGTGTCGACGCTTTGCTCGGTGACATAATTATTATGTCAGCTAAGAAAAAAAAAGCAGAAAGTTTTCTGAAATTACGGTTAGCGGCTTATATCAATTGTTCTTCCTTTTTAATTCTAATCCTAGTAAAAATGAAAAATATATGGTTCATATATGTTCTAATATATTCATATATGGACATACATGACCTTTACTGGTTCATATATAGTAATAATTAATTTCAACATACGGAATATTATAGCTAGAAGCTAGAATATTATATCAATTATTGCTATATATCGCCCATATATGAATTAAGGAAAAACATACATACCCGTGTATCAGATTATTATGTTAGGATCAAATTTATTTCCAAATGAAAACTTCCTAATAGATGCAATATATGAAAACTTATTTAAAAACTTAATTCTAAATATGTTGAACTGTTGAAAGACGTTGCGTTTTTCTTAAATATTATCTCTCTTTTACAATATATTTAAAGATACCTATTATTAAGGAGGTTATGTCAATTCTGAATAGATCATCCAATGACGTTTCAACTTAACTCCAGAAACTTAAACATTTACAATGTCATTTCCCCCCCTAAACGACGAGTATAAATCCACCTACTTCCATCCAGAAACAATCGAAGACGACAAAATTGAAAAAAAGACAGAAGGTCAAGTTCAATCGATACGATATATGTATTTGGGTTAATGGCTACTCGAGGATGATGATGTTTACCATACGCTTGCACAAAATGACGTAAACGCGCAGCAACACTGTACGTAACATTTCACCCCCCCCACCCCTTTCCGCAAAAAGCATTGAAAGCTCTTGGTAACTACCCAGCTTGGCGCGGATAAACCAGGCGCCAGGATGACTCGGTGCCGGCGCTGCGCTGTCGCGAGCGTCGCGCACGTCGCCCCGCCGCTCGTCCACGTTGTTGCACACAACGAAAACCAATTGAACAAAGGACACCAGTCGCATTTGTTTCCTCAATGCTTTTTATTTCATCAGCGCTAAAATATATCCGCGCAAATTACGCAACGCCCGAGCACTATAATAAATTAAAGGTTGATATCATCCAACTTGCGACTTTAATTCAATCTTTTATAATTAACAGTTTTAATTCCCCTTAAAAAAACGGGTTATCAAAGGGGATTGGATGAAATTTGCTTGCATCATTTCAGTTAATTCCGTATTTTCACGGACAATTTGATTAATATGTGATATTTTGATAGTTTGCTTTTACATAAGGTCTCTAGTAGAAATAAAATCGGCTATGTCCTGTCATATGTAGGGCCCCAATGAGGCTGAAACGTGGAATACCTGAACAACGGTTTCCTGATTTAAGCCCTATAAGGGACTAACCAGGTGGACTGAATTTGATCAAGTAATATGGCTTCCAAAGCTGGCCCAAGCAAGGTTAACTAATTGGGTACCGGTACAGAATGTAACGCTCGGCATCGGTCAGGCACCCATCAGGTTTCCACTTTTGATTAGTACAAAAAATGGTTACCGGGCCTTATCAGATATTCCAAATTTAGCCATAATGGTATAAATGTGGAAACTATTTCAGGACTAAATCAGGATAACAGAGTTAAAGCCATTTATGATTGAAATGGGCTCTGATTAGTTGAATCTTAGGAGCGTCGCGGTAGTCTAATGGTCAAGGTGTTAGGACACTTCAATAGGTGCGGTGTTCGATTCTCAACGACGGCGAATTTTTCTAAGCAATATTTGTTGGGCGAATAAAAATAGACACGTTCTGTGAATGCCAATTATTAAAATATAAAAAAAGGTGTTCTTAGTTTACCAACAATGTCAGTCATTTTTATTAATCTTTCCTCTCCTTGTGGATAACAAATAAGGTCCCTCGTGGGCCCCGATTTGGTTCCTCATTGGGCCCTTATGAACCGATAAGTCGCCCTATTTGGATACCAAATCGGTTCCTGATTTGGAAACATGGAAAACGAATCAGAGCCACATCTAGTTCCACACTAGACTTCTACTTGGATTTACATAAGGCGTTGTTATATATACCCGGAACATATCTACGCTTTAAATGTTATTAAGATTTTTACCTCCCAGTAATGATTAGTGTAACTATATTTTACTAGGGGATAAAGATACAACTTTTACATAATAGGGTAAAAAAATATTTTCTTCCTTATACGTTCTATATGCAGAAAAAAGTGGATACAAAAAGGATATATACCCCATAACAAGACTATCATAAAATCATTTAATAAATCATTATTATACCACATCGAAGGCAAACATTTTGATAAATAAAAGTACAGCGTTGTTCGATATTGATTTTCGCGTCGCTCGCGTTCGCCCCGGTCCATTGAATTTCGCATTATTTTTACCCGAGTAAAAGACCTGTGACATCATCGAGCCATTTGACCGTGCGTAAATCAACGAAACATTCGTTACATAAATTCGCATCAGCTGTGTCACGCGAAAATAGATATTATGTATAAGCCGCGAAAACGTTGGATTACAATGCAAATGTCGTGTACTATATTTTATGAATTGAAACGTGATGCGCGCGTAGTTTACTTAACTTAAACATAAAATTATGTATTACGTTCGTTGGGTATAAGTGTTTTTGATATGGGAAAGTATAAATCACATTCATCATAATATATCCCATAAAGGCATGATATATAAATGAGCCGTATATCTTTTGAATGTTATACGATGTCACGTGATGCTATCTAATGTTTATATTAACAATTTTATTAGTTTAAAAATTGCTGCATTTTATTGTCTCACTATACTTATTAACTTTTTTTTCTTTTTATTCTTAATTTGTGTCAATATTATGTTGTTAATAAGATTATATAATTATATTCCTTTTAATAAATAAATAAAAAAAAAGATAAATAAAAATTTACAGAGAAAAAAATATGACAGAAAAAATAATCATTTTTAACTGCGTTTCAGATGTTATGTCTGTCCTTCAGTAAAACTTACTGCTTTTTAAAAGCAAAACACAGTTAAAAACAGTAATTTTTTCTCTCATATTTTCCTCAGTGTAACAACAAATAATATAACACTTCACAAACTATTGAAATAAATATGTACACTCAAAACAAATAAAACTCGCTATAAGAAAAGTAAATGACAAACTTAACGCAACATTTATAGATTGTACACATTGTTCAAATAAAAATAACCTATAAAATTTACGAAGATAAAAACAAGGATAAGCATCGCAATCTCGAAAATAAATAAATTCAACGTTAAGACGATAAAATTGTACATTGTAGAAGATAATACGGTAATATTGAGGCGAAGTCCCGATACACGGAAAAAAAAGTTTCAAGAGCACACCTAAATGTTTATATGCACTATATAAACAGTATGGTAATATTCGGAACACCTAAATCAGTATAGATACCGCAACCAGACTCGTTTAATAGATTTCATTTG
>JABFPN010005334.1:0-13379 GCA_022817305.1 Leptoteleia sp. ZL-2020 | reverse complement strand
TTGGCAAAGTTATAATTGAGTGAGGCTCGGGAGAAAAATGCGAGCAGAAATATAATATTATTTACGAACAAAAAATTGCTTCGCCTTGGCAACGCAAGCCTCAATTTTGTACGACCGCGACATAATAAAAATTAAAGTAACTCTCGGCAAAAAATGAAGCCACGACGGAAAGTAAAAATCAATAGAAAAACTTAATTACCGTGCGTTTTCTGTAAATTATAGTAATCGCTGTCTAATTTTATGCAAAACAAGTGAAGAAGCAAAGTGTAATGCGCGCCGATTGAAAGCAAATAAAAATTTTGCGAAACCAAATGCCAATTTTAAATTTGTTCTGCTTTCTCCATTTTGTTAATTAAAAATTTTAAAACGATCTCCATACTGACAACGGCAAACATTTACCGTTGCCAGGGAAAATCAAATAATACATTTACCATATACTTTGATTACTGAATATCGAAATGTTTCAAATTAAATAAACTTTTCCTCATTTTATTATCGTCAACTTTGTGCAATGCAATCAAAGTTACACGGAGAGAAAAGATTTATAAAATTTACTGACATTCTTAGTAAACTGGTTATATATTGGCAAAACTTGAAAAATTACTATCTTAAGTTAGTAAAACGTATCAATTTGTTGGAAATGATTCTTAGAAAGCTGACACTTTTTACTAACTTAGGATAGTAATTTTTCAGTTCTTGCAAGTATATGACCAGTTTACCAACAATGTCAGTAATTTTTATTAATCCTTTCTCTCCGTGTATAATAACAACGTCAATGATTACATTTAAAGACAATTTATTTATATTAACCCGTTGAAAAGTTATTAATTTTTATCCGTTAAAGTGCTGCACTTGAAACTTTTCGTAATCAGGAAATTATTACACGAAAATATAATAAATAAATGGTCTTTAAATATAATAATAAATTTATACTTTTATGACAAGTCCATAGAATCCAAGATTTAAAATGAATTTGAAGATTAAAACGTTTTAATTTTTTTTTTTTTTCTTTTTGCATTGCATTCAAATCTTTTACAAATGTACTTTTAATATGAAAAAATATATACACAATTAAATCCAAACGTGTATATGCAAATTTTTAGCTGAGATTTATTTTGAACTTTAATTAACGAATCAAAATGATAACGTTATAATAAATGTACTTATTTGTACGACGAAAATGCTGACTTTAATGAAAATATATAATAATTTATGAGTGCACTTTTTTTCTTCCTTTTTTCTCCTTTTTTTGCAGCGTCAGCTTAATCCACTCAATTACTCCTTCTCCACTATCGAGACATCGGAATTCGAACGCTTATTATCGCAATTCAAGTTCGACATTATCGGAGCCGTTTGCGTGGAATTATTGGCCGCGAGTCGAGTTCCAAGGAATTTGGCAAATAAATTGCGCCGGAGCGCGGACGACGGGCGCGCGCGGGGAGGTAGGTGGGGTTCCATAATGCGGACGAAAAATAGTTCCCCAACAGGACGAGAAGTCGACGTTAACATTTGTAAGGATTAAAGCATTATCACGCTTGATGGGCTTAAATAACGATGATTTGAATACCAGAAGCACGTCACGGCGGGCATTTAGCTTGTCTCGAAGATTATGCGGGGAAATGGTTAATGATCTCGCAATTCAATTTCTCGGACGCTTCGCTCGCGTTGGAGATGACAATTTTCCTATGGAAAAGTTTGCCGGAAATATGGAAAATAATAATAATAATAATAATAATAATAAGAATTTACGTTCCGTGCAAATTATTGCAATGAAATTATAAATCGCAAATTTATCTCTTTATGCACACCGAGCAAAAAGTAGTAGTGAAATTTAAAATACTCCGTGGTAATTTAGAGAAATAAAGTCCTGGATTGTGAAGAATATTACGATTTAAATTAATAGAGAAGAAGAATAATAATATCAAAGCATTTTAGTAGAATTATTAAATGTTATTTTACTTGCAACCAAAATATTGATATTTGCAATATTATGTATAAAATATTTGTCTGGATATTATTTGAAAAAAATAGGGGTAAAGAGCCTGTGCGATTATCTGAAAGTGATCTGGTGAAGGTCTGGAAATAAATGCCGTGAGTGTTTCCCAGAACATATTTTATATAAATATAATTTTGTTGCAATATTCCGCGTGAGTTAGGAGCAAAAAGACAGCTACTGAAAATCGGTTGGACAAAATCTGGACCACCCCTTGCCAGCCCTAATTTGAACTTTGGTCCCATATATGTTCCGCGAGACAATCTTATTGCGTTAAACCTGATGTTACAGCGCCATCTACCGGAGTACTGACGTCTGGGAAGGGGGTGGTCTCTGGTACTTATTTCCAAAAGTCTTCCAAAAGTCCTCCAGATCACCTACAGATAAACAACATCCAGACGTTTTCCCCAGATCTGTTCCAGATGGTATCCAGAAGAATTTTTTCCCCTTGGGTCCTCTATCCGCAACAAAATATAGACGACGAACCAACCCCCGTTTCGAGGCAACTTTTAAGCGTTTCCCCTCGTCGATCACTATCGAACTGATTTACGAGGGCAAACGGGCAATGCGCTGTTCTTGAATTACCGTTAATTTGCAAGCGTGCTGTATACATTTGCGGAATTAGTCCCAGAATTAATTGGGGTTTGCAGCAACGCGCTAATACGTAACACCGCGGCCCGGCTGGAGGCACCTGATTCAATTAAACAGCGTTAAGAACTTACTTAACACTCGCTCTCGCGGCCTGCAACCGAAGACCGCGTCCACGAGATCTCCCGCGGCGCAGATAATATCGCGCGCTTTCGTGAAATTCGGCGTCATTCTCCCGTTCCAACTTGCGCGTTGTAACTTGCACACAATGACACGCGTCTCAAAGTGCACGCATCTGCCTTTCAACGAAATTTTCACTTCTCAACACAGGAAGCCTCCCCCCCAACCCCCCACCCCCACTGCCTCTCCGCCAAACTTTGTCCTTTTTTTAACCTCGTTTCCAAATCGTTACCGAACCTACCATGCAATCGCGGCAAACTTGATTCAATTATGCTAATTTACTGTATATAATAATGTTATATCCGCTCATTGAAACTGTGATGGATATAAATGAAATCAAAAATTGACCCCTTTTACACATTTAAACGAGTCATTAATCTGATTGGCGAAACATAGTTTATGTTTAAAAGTGATAATTTATCGAGGTAGAAGTAGTATGATGGCATATATGCCGTATGTATGTTCATATTTACTCAATATTACATAATCCGTGAAATAAACTGTTCTATTTAAAAGTAATACTTGTTGCCTAATTTATGTCTACATCACCATTTATTCATTGGCTCGATAAATGTAAGCTTTGTATTTGAGGTGTTGAAAGGAGTTACAATATCCGGACTAATTTTATACAAGACGACTGTGGGAAGAGTATATCATGGGACTGAAATGTGATATTTTAAAAGTAAAGAAAGTAATTTGTATGATGGCAAGCAGTTAAAGCTGCAATAAGTAATTTTCACAGTGATTTGCACTCGGTAAATTCCCTCTCCGTCCATTACAATAACAATACATTACAAACTTATTTGGTCGGCTTGTTTGCATATGCAGATACTTTGCCGTAAATCATAATCAACTATCGTGTAGGCAACCGCAAAAACGCTTTCACGCATCCTCCTTATTTACACATGGCATCAAAAATTGGCCACTCTTTGTTTTATTTCGTGAATTTTGGAACACACGTCTTATTGTGTAAGCCAACGGACATTTGCGAAATAAATTGAATTAATTTTGCTCTTACAGAAATGTGTGCGAAATGTCTAAAAGAGTTCGGTGATACGGTGGTCAACATTTTACAATGGCACACGACTTTTCGGTCGCAATTTTATGTTGTAATCCGAAATCCCAATGTAATTTATATACGAGGACAATGGACAATTACCCTAAATTGTTTGATTGTTGTCGAATACTTTTCTAACATGGGAAAGCTCGCGTTAAATTGCGTTTGAGAAACAGGTTTGTAATTAGCGAATTCCCGAATCATCGGACGCCCCGTTTTATTTAATTAAAATCATTGGTGGTACCTTGGCCAAATTGGAATAACTGAAACAGGTAGATTAAGAGAAGAAAACACTCTTTTTGCCATGAAAAGTAAAGTAAGTAAAGTAGGCAGATGGCAGTGATGAATAGGAAAAAAAGGAAAATGAGGTAGCCGTTTTCTTTATACCTAAAAAGAAGGGATACTTTTCTAACCAAAGAGGAATAATAAAGATGAAATGGAGGGAAATAGCCGATGACTATTTCGGGATTGTCATTTCGGCCGTAGTGATCGCCGGCAACGAGGTTTGAGGATTGACATTTGAATTCGATTGTTTCAATTTTGGGAACGCTATTCCGGCTTTTGGAAAATTTCGCGGGACCAACAATAAATTCGTTTCGTTGTCGCATAATGCTCTCTTCCAATATTCTTTTGCGACGTGCGCCGTATACAGATGCAAGTGGTACGTGTAATACGTGACTTTTCTAGTTGCTCAACATCGTGTACGCGTAACTATAGCAACAGGAATAAACCAAAATCGCATCAGCATTCCCGCGAGAAAGGCGCGACTCACTTTTTCCCATTTTTTCCTTCTTCCTCTTCTTCTTCTTCTGTTTTTTTTTTATTATCATTATTATTATTATTATTTCCCCTTCCTTTCTTCTCCTGCTTCTTCTTCTTCTTCTTCTCCTTCTTCGTCTTCTTCTTCTTCTTCTTCTTCTTCTTCTTCTTCTTCTTCTTCTTCTTCTTCTTTTCTTCTCTTCCTTCGTGGCCCCAACGTGGCGCGATATTCGCTCAAGCGTTTGAGAAATGAGCTAAGCACCGCGCAATGAGCCTCGATGGCATTAAGCGCGTCAGAAATGGTCTATTTAGATGTGTAATGAAGAGTCGCGCGGTGACGCAAGTCACGGTATACAAAGTAGACAAAGTAGAGTTTCGAACGCCATTCAGCTCTAACAAACCGAAACATTTTTCTTCGCTTTTTTTTCCAAACACACTTTTTTTTACTCGAGTTGTACACCTTTCCCTTCAGGATAAAAGCAGCAGAATTGATTCTTTTATTTTCAAACATGGAAACTGAATATTGATTGTCCAAACTTTTAATTAGATCTCAATTCAATATTAGCAATAAGTCTTAGTTATTTCCTTTTATTTTCCAGTTTTCCAATTTTTCCACTAAATGATCAGTTTACCAACAATGCTAGTAATTTTCCCATACATCTTTTTACGTAGGTTTCAACTTTTTCGCTACCAGTGGCGTTATGGGTATATCTTTTTCAGTTACCAATATTACATGATTCGTCAATCATTCTCATCCGTCAACTTATTTATATCCATTAGTGTTTATATACATAATTTAATAGCATTTCGTAGCTAATTGAGTAAATTAGCACAAAACATTTTTTGTGTTTCTGACAAAAAAAATCATATATGCAAGTGTTTGACTTGTCATCGATACAAGTTGGCACAACTGTTGGCACGATTGTTGGCGCAATTTTAGACAAGGGGCATCCTTTTTGCAGGAAGTTGGATTGAATTTACGTGGCATCGACTTGCCGCTGCAGCAGCGTGCAGCGATTTGTAAATATTGTGTGAGTATACTAAAGTTTAAAACAGTAATTATGTTCTTTCTCGAGTTACAATGAATTTAAAGAATTATTATGTACACGTAAAGAGGTTTCTATTTCAACTTGTAACAAGTATTAGTTATATAGATAGCATGCTGTGGAGATAAAAAACATTTCAAACTTTTCCCTCGTCTCTTTTAATTAATTCCCTTACTTTTTCTCCTCTTTGCTCAACAGTTTTAATTCCTCAGTGATTAAATAAGGAAAATCGATATCATTGAACTGAACATAAAGAACAATAGCGTACGATTAATTTCAGATTGCGTCTTAAATATTATATCAATCAGAAAAAAGAAAGAAAGAAAAAAGAAAAGAAAAAAAGAAACTAGTTGTTTGAAAGATCCCAAGACACGAAGCAAAGTTAAATAAAAGCGTTTAAACATGATTGCCCGTTATATAATATCTACGATTGTACATTCGCCAGCAACATTTTCATTAATAGAACAAACTCCCCGTACTTTGAATTACTAATTATAATTCTACCATGAATTTAATATCTGGAACCAACGTTAGCTTGCACAACCAAACATATTGTTACAAACGAGACGACTTCTCGAAATAAATACAACTTGAATTGCCCCGCCGGAAAATGTCCGCCTTCTCCAAAAGAATCGACCGAGAGGGATACACATTTCCCAGATAAAACTGTATATATCCGACATATATGGCAAACATATGTGCCCTATACATGTCGCACATATATATGTTAAATTTTACAGGATATATCAGCATGTTTGTCACGTGTATGCCACGTGTATGTTGACGACACAAGTGGGACCCATACAGATCATCATTCCCAATTTATTATAAGAATGTTTATAAATTGTTTTAAAATTTTTTATGGGAATATTAAGTGTTCCATTTTTCTGCGCGTACGACCAGTTTACTAAAAAATCCTCTGAAAATGCTCCAGATGGATGAAAAAGTTGGTGAACGCCCCCGCGACTAGTCGAAATCCGTGTGCGATTTGTACAAAGCAACCGCTGATTGGCGGGGTTAAAGGCCCTGCGCCGCGCGTCTACTAAACAAGCCTCAATTATCTAATTAGTTCACCGTTGTAGACGATGCTCGCGCGCATTTGTCCCACGCGGTGAGGTAACCGAACGTCGTCGTCGGCGGCGGCGGCGGCGGCGGCAGCGGCTTTCTCTCGTCGGATCCTCCGCGTTCGTTCGGCCCTTCACCAAAATCCAAAGAACAATGGCAAGAATATATAAAACGCGCGCGCGCGCACTTTCCGCGTGACGCCGCGCGGCCTGTGAGAATCCCGCGAGTGCTCCCTCCCCCTCCCCCCACCCCGCGGAATGCGCGTTACGGCACATTCTGGCTTAATATCCTTCCTACCCTGGCGCTTCCTCGCGTGTACCACCTAACAAGTATATAAGTGCGCGAGTCTTTCCGCTCCGGCCACATTTCAGCCCATTTCTCTCAGTGACGATGCGTCACTCAATTATGGATACGGTATCGCGACAGGTAAACAACATTCAAATAGAGATAAACAAACCGGGGGGGGGCGGGTGGCGACGGGTGGCGACGGGGGGATAAGGGGGGTTTGAGCCGTAGTGGCGGCATTTTCGTCGAGTTTCCGGGCGAAGTGTCGATATGAAAAGGGGTTTTCGTTGCTGTTGTGTTGTTCAAGTGCGATTCGAGTCGGTCGGTGCAGTGGATCCCGAAGTACGTAATGTAACGTACGTACATGTGACATATACGTTTACGTATACGTATACGTATACGTATACATATACATATACATATACATATACATATATATATAAATGCACACGCGAGGGGACACGTACGTACACCTGGCGCCCACACACTCGCCGGCGGATTTTTCGAGTGCTCTCGAGACTTCTTGTTTGTTGAAACGGCGCCGGTCCAAGTATAACGAGTTTATCATCACGATCGTTCCGTTCGCTCCAATTTTATCGTAATTCCGTTACGCTGTTCCGCGCGCGAAATGGCTTTTTTACGTGCCCACCACGGGGGCAAACCGACGCCCGGGGTAAGTTGCAACTTTAAATCTCCCGCCGCAGACTCGGATGAATTCAATTAGCACGCTGACACGGTGCCCCCCTTTTCAACCGGTACACCTGCGCTCACTCGCGCGCCTTACACTTCCTCCCTTATTCTCCCTCCCTCTCTCTACTCTATTTATCGTTCTGTGCGCGTTTTTCCATTTAAAACTCCGTCTCCTTTGACCGTTATTTTGACAATTATCAAATTTGTTATCAAGAAAAAGAAAAAGTTCAATTCATAGAATTGATAAGTAAAATTTACAAACAAAGATTGTTCTTTCAAAAGTGAAAAATTTGCAATATTTAATTCATTAAATTTGCCCTAAAATCTTTCGAAAGTTGAACCTTTTAAGTTGATTATATAAATTAAATGTATCTTCTTTAAAATTGAAATCCCCGAGAACTCCTTTTTATTATTATTATTTTATCCCATAAATTTGTTTCGTAAAATTAAAAAATACCACTTTGTTCCTTACTAAAATGCAAGAAAATTCAAAAGTTTTCAAAAAGAGGTAACTGGTTCAGTTCCACCAAAACGTCATTTTTTCATTAATCTGCATCGTATTACAAGTAATACTATAATAAACGTTCCTGACACATCCCCTCCCCTCCCCCCTCCCCTCCCCCGGAGTTATTATACAATGTGTGGCAGCAACTACTAATCAGTTTCTCCCCGGGTACATATAACAGACGAAAGGGAAAAGCTTCTGCGCAATCCGTAACCGTCGAGGTTTAGCTAATATGACGCGACTGCGTCCGATGGTCGCGGATAATTACAATGATTAAATCCCGATTCGCCAAACGGCATTGGTGCGCGCCAGCGCCCGCACAACGGCGGCGTGCCTCCTTGTCGCAGCAGGATCCCATTACCAATGCCGCCGCGGCTTATTATTTTGACGGACTGTTGCTCCTAACGACCAACTACATTTGCTCTCCCATTTAAAACGCCTCTCGTCTCGTTACGTGTATTTGCATTAGAAAGTATACGCTCATTTTGGCAGATTCGCCTCGTTATTAACATTCTTATCTTATAGAAAAGAGAGAGAGAGGGAGTGGGAGAAGGAGGACTCGGTGCGAGGGGGGGAAGAAATTCCAGCTCGGATTACACGCATCTTTCCGTCGCTATTTCATTACGCGCCGCATCGTTTGTAATCATCTTGTTTTGGTATCGAGTGGCGTAACCCAAGTTGCACGCTAGCACGCACGCACGCGCGCAAAAATTATGCAAAGCTTACGCGTCGGAGTCAACCTTTTTTTTCTTTCTTTCTTTCTTTCTTTCTTTCTTTCTTATCTTTATGTTTTATTCATCATTCGCTACCCTTTTCTATTATTTGCTCCGCGGATGAGCAATAACGAGCGGATTTCAATTGGAGAACGCGTCTAAAAAATTTCACGATAAAAGTGGACGAATAAAATAATCACGAAAAAAGAAATGATATTAAAAATTTGAGTCAAAGATGATATTTTGCATTTCGTCAACTACTCAAAAATGATCCCATAACCACCAATTGTCATTTACGGGACATACATTTAAAAATCTGGCTAAATTCTTGCCCAGACTCTTTGCGTACGGAGCAATGTTAACTGGACATTTCGAGAATTTTCAAAAACAACTTTGAGCTAACAATATTTTTGCATAAACGTTCATACTATTTCGCGATTGTTCGAGGCGAAAACGACGAGACATTATTATCCCGCGCGTCCGGGCTAAAAGTGATCCAACTTTCATTTTATTTTATTTGATCAAAAAAAAAGAAAAAAAAAAGAAAAAAAACAAACAAGGAAATAAAAAAGGAATAGAAAGGGCCGAGAGGAGTGGAGAGAAAAGGAAGAATAATAAAATTCCGTTTGATTACATTGAAACAAGGAGTTGTCGAAATCAAACTTACGAGCGTTTGTTAAAAGTTGGAGTGCACTCGAAAAAAGACCGCTCGAAAGTTTGGCACAACTGAAAACAAAGACAGCGGTTGTCAACCGATCAATTATTTGAATTGCAAATAAACGGCGACAGTTTTTCCACGACGACGACGACGACGACGACGACGACGACGACGACGACGACGACGACGACGACGACGACGACGACGACGACGACGACGACGACGACGAAATTCAAAGTTGAAAACTCGACGGGAGAAATGTTATGCCCGGCGAACGGGGTTGATTTATTTATTTTAAACGCGACCAATTGTTGTGTGTGTGCAGGTCTTACTTGTGCTGGCGATCACGGCAGGAACAACACTTTGCGAGCCCCCTTTAAATAACCAATACGGTGTACCTGGCAATTACGCCGGCGGCAATAATAATGGAAATTTCGGAGGCGTAACGAATAATTATGGAGCTCCTTTGGGAAATGGCCATGACGAGCATCAAGATTACATTGATAGTCAGGTAAATGAATTGAAACGGATTCAACGGATTAATGAGTGGTCCGATTTCGTATTCAATTATTAAACTAGAAATTATTCCGCCCAAATACATTTCCACCTACCCGTAACGTTATGTATGCATTGCGAATATTAACTCTGATGAGATTCAACTAAAAATTCCATTTCAATCATTCTTAACCCCCACACCCCCCGCACCCAGCGGCCGTTTCAATACCAAAGTACTTTTACCCCTTTTTTGTCAAAATACACGCCAACAAACCTTCTTTATTTCTTTTTGCTTTTAAATACAAAAAATAGAAGCAAATTTTTGTCTTTTATTAATTTTTATCTATATAGGACTAGTGGAAGCAAAATAAAACCTAATAAAATAATATATACTTATGTGCTTTTGACTTCTCGATGTGACTTTTAATGACCTACATTATTTCTACTGTACAACATCTTGAAATGGCTATTACATTCCAACTAATACAACAATTTAACCAGCTCATTTCACTAATTTCATCCCGCTAAACTATACCAAACTCCATTATTTTCGCTTTGTAAATGTAAAGTGAACTCCTTACCGTTTTAAAGTTTGAAACAAAAGTAAATCAAGTCATAATTTATATCCTTGTAAATTCTTTCAAGATACTTGATAACATCAGTTGTTTCGCTAATCACTCGGCGAAATGAAGTTTAGCTGAATTTCAGTTCACTTGTTGTTATTTTAATTAATGGTTGTCAAGGTGTTGAAGACCTTTCCTCGGCTCCCTTACATTAGTATTAATAAAAATCATGTGCATGCTTACGAAATGTATGTGCAGAGGATGCGATTAATCTGCACCACAGTGTGATAAAAAGCTAATAGTAATATTATAACGTTACTTAATGCACGACGAGCAGTCATTTTCATTAGATTGTAAAAACTAATGCAAAATATCCATTTTAACAAACACTTTACGACGTAACGTAACATTCCACGGCATCATTTAACCCCGTCCCCTTTACCATTTAATTCTACTTTATACCAATAATGCTCTCCCCAATTGCAACAACTAAAAAATCCGCGCGGTAATACCAATAAACCAGTTCGTAACAATCCATTTTTCCGCGCGGCAAATGTCAGCATTAACCCGAATGCTCGCGCGCGCTAATTAAAATACTAAACTAACGTTTCCCATCGTAAAGTCATCATCGGACGAGCGGGGGAACCGTGCAACAAAAAGCACCATTATTTCGCCAAGATTACACAAAGGGATGCACGGAAAAAACGGGGGGTTACGTCATCGCGGATAATTCCTTCATTATTCAGGCAAACTTCGTCCCCCCCCCCTCCCTCCCTCCTATACGCTCCGCCACCGACCAACCACTATCCCCCTACTCGTTCCGGCGATGAAGTCATAAAGAGCGCACGTGAACATCGCCGTAATATCGCGCACGCCCGCCTGTGTCTTACAATCGTTTCGAGTCAGAGATTACAATATAATAAAGTTTTCATGAGACACTTTCTCCCTGCGCCTCGCTCGCACACCACAACCCAATTGCCAAACGAGACCTTATCTTTACCCGGTAAATGATGACGACGCATTGTATCATAACTGTAACTTATTCAATGATGTCGAATGGCTTTGAGAATACGATGATAAGTGATATTTCGACTGACATTTCGGGAGCAGCACGGGGGGGGGAGGGGGGGTGCGATAAAATTTTATGCCGCAGTAAGAAATTGACGGGGAAAATTAGATTGAAATATATTAAGGCGTATTAAAATCTTGAGTGATATTAAAAATATTATTGTTGCAATTTATCTATGATTCATTTTATTAATATGTACTTGACTCTTGCTTGAAAGTTTACTTTAATTTTTAATTTAATCTTGCCAATTACAAGGATAAAATTAAAGGGTATAATTTGGCAAAGTTTCGGGAAAATTCAAAATGCAGCTTTAACATGGCATTAAATTTTGGAAGAGGAGAAAAGTATAAGCTGTCGTATTTTAACTCATTATTAGGTAATCAAAAATGCAGGAAAATTCGATTAATGAAATCACATTATTCGAAAGCCAATTAACTTTGACGTTTATTTTGATAGAGATTTATAAAGTTCGCATAATAAACTCATTCGCAATCCATTGAATATTCTGTGATCGGACTTGTCAAATATCCAACGGCTTGATTTAAAATTATATTTATGTGACATTTATCAGCGAAAACTAATTGAAGTTGGCAAAAATTAAAAATGAACGGGAAATCTTTTAATGAATGTAGTAAGCGAATTAATTCCTCGATCCATTATAATTACAATTAATTTTAAAATTCGTGATACGCCAATGCTTCACGCCTGCTGCCAATAATTGGCAAATAAGCACGTTAAAAAATAATCACAACAAGTACTAATACAATAACAATGCAGAAAAGATTATGCCATCTTGACTCATCGTAATGTAAGAAAATTAATGATACCTGATTATATCAGTCGGCTCATTCTTGAAAAGTTAATACACTTTAAATTAGTAAAGTTATTAACCACAAAATATATATAATAAATTTCAACGTATGGCACACGTATGTATATTATTGAAGGAAATGAATATTTGGTGTTATATTACAAACATAAAATTGGAAGAAAAAATAAATTTTGCGGCCAAGGCAAATTTGCGGGCCAAGGTATTCTTTTGCAAGCTCGAGTCTCTTGAAAATCAAACTCGCATGGCATATTTGCGTACCGAAAGGTATCCCCCTCCCCCACGCCTGGCGTTTGAAGGTATTCTTGGATACCAACATTTTATTCGGCCTTTGCCGAGCGCTAGTTTTGATGGTGCAAATTTGCTTTATATCGCAGAAAGTCATGAAATTGTTTGTTCTACTTTGAGCGTTCTGAAGAAAACATAAATTGTTTGCACGAGGTTCGGCCGTCGAAAGAAAACAAGTGGCGGCCAAAGAAGCGACGCAATAATTATACGCGACTTTCGCTTTGTACCGCCAACCGACGGACGGACGGACGGACGAGAAAATTGCGCCAACTCCGCTTTTGCCCGAATCTCATCCGACTAATTGCTTCATTTTCGTTCGCCCCATCGGACACAATCTAGACGATAACACCGTCCCGCAGCGACTGATTTTTCAAATAATTTCCATAAACAATTCTTCCCGCGTGGCATAACTGTCAACAATCTTTTCTTTCATCTTTTGTTCTCATCAAAAAGTGAGAAATTTTTGCATGCGTATATAATACTGATTGCACTTACCAATATCAGCAGATGACAGCTCTACATCCTAACAACATCAGCGGCTGTGGTTGACGGTCTGAAACATAAAAAAAAAAAAAAAAAAAAAAAAAAAAAAAAAA
>JABFPN010005333.1:0-13380 GCA_022817305.1 Leptoteleia sp. ZL-2020 | reverse complement strand
AATTCTGGGGTATTGAACCTATATGTACTCTGTAGGTGTAACTGTAATAATTTATGGAAAAACTAAGTATATGTAATGCATACAGTTCTATAAACATAGAATACTATACAATGTGTATAGAAAAAATTCCCAAATATTATAAGTGATACGCATACAAAGAACGTATAGGTTCAGTATTCCAGGATTTATTGCTAAATATGCTATTTATTTTTCTCGGTGTACTCCTGAAATACAGTGATTGTAAAAAAATGTTCACTACTTCATTCACAGAATTATCCTTAGAACGCTTCACCTCGGTAAAATAACACATTTTAAACTGAAAGAAAATCAAAACTAATTTCCAGTATTGCTAATCATTATAAATAAAGTATAATTACATGATTAATAATGTTATAATTATAAGAGAAATTAATGTAACTGAAAATGAATGTGTATCAATTGAATATCGTATTTACGTTCTGATACTTTTTTCAGTGCAAAAAGATAAATATACAACACTGTAAATGCTATTCAATTATTTAATTCAACAAATAATATTCTTATTTATTACTTCTAATACATTTTTATATTTTACTTCCAGGTTATCAATAAATTTTATTCCGTTTATCTTTATATAATAGAAATAGACACATTTGTGTTTAATAGTTCATAATTACCGTAACCAAACAAGTATAGGTAACTCAATTTTATGAAAACTAAAAAGCTGAGTTTGTTGATTTTATAATATTAATGTATAATATATGAAACCAAAATTTCCTTCTGTCCGATCTAATTGACTATACCATTGAGCCACTCGGAGGCAACGAACTTTAGTCTACAAATCGTCATTTGAATCTTCCCAATAATATTAAACTTCCCAAAAGTCATGTAATGAATATTTCCGAACATTGGAAATAGGTGGTAAGATTCACTTTTCGGTATTGTATGTTTAGCGACTAAGACAAGTACAAATTTTATTTCAAAAATGAAGCTGATTTTGGCAATTTAAAAGACCGATGAATAATCTGAATTTTATTATGCTTGTACAAAATCGTACTGTCGGCACGAAAGGATAGAAAATTTATTTTCAAATTAGATAAATATATCGCCGAATCAACTAGACAGATTGTAATATAAAACTTTAACTTTCTTTTTATTAATAAAACATTTTCTCTCTGGACGATTAAAACTGCTTTTAATACTCAAACCAAATGTTCCGCAATATTTTGCTTTTCTTACGCGAAACACCTTTTGCTTGTTAATGTACATTATTTTATTCGTTTTTTTTTTCGCGTTTACCGGGGATCGGTCTTCGGTACAGGTCATTGTTTTGGAACTATGTTTGAAGTTTCTGATGAATTTCAACTCCTCTAACACAAGCCGGATAAGAAACTTGATGATAGCGCTCTATACAACAAAATTCGAGGGAGTTTGTCTTGAATGAAATTTCGTCGCATTATTAGTAGAATAAATAACGCAAAAAAATCGTTACTTTATGAAAACAATGCTTATCAAATATAATTATGATCAAGTTTACTTTGTAATTTCAGAGCATAATAAATTGACTGATATAATTGAAAATCCTTAGAAGAGTGGTAATTAAAATGAATTATTGCAATTCCGTTACAAATATTTCCATGAAGCTCAAAAAAAGAAAAAAATCCGCTTGATTCGGCAATTATTAGGAAATAAAATCGGAATAACAATATCAGCTAATTAATAACGTCGGGATATTTCAGTAACAACATTTTACTCACGGAAAGTCCTTCATTGCCACGAGTTAATGGAAAAACGACATTTGGAAACGCGAAACGTAAACATACGATATGTTTGTAAATATTTCAAACCACACTATAATGAAATTAAATACGATAACGACGAGTTTGCGAGGATGTAATTTAATGAACGGAAACAAAGTAACACTCAAAATATTGCTGTAAAAAAAATTTCCTTTTCAGCACTTTAATGTCCCCAATATTAGCTGACCTAAAACAACGCATTACATTTTCGTGGCAGTGGTGTAAAACTATTGATCAACATCGACAAAATATTTCCGTCGATTACCAAAATTTCGAGTTAAAAAAATTGACTTTCACTGGGAATTTTCCAAGTACGAGCCAATCAAAACCCAAATTTTTGCATCAGCGACACTTAACCTTCATTCGATCCCTAATAACGGCTGAAAATGATTTCGTTAGTCGAAGAAAATAGCATCGCCGAGCCGCTTTTACGTATTCACGTGGCATTAAACATTTATGAATTCCGCAATCAAAAAGTGACGGCGGCGATAATTAACTCGCAAAATTAATGAACACCGTTAAGCAACATTGTTTACTGTTGTGCGGCAATGGGAAACGCGGAATTTCCAACCCCCGCTGAAGCACATTGTCGCGTGAAATATGGCGCAAATAAAATTGGCGACGCACGCGCGCGCGCGCGAAAACCAAGGAATCGCGCGCAAAAAGAAACTTATTTCGCCTTGGCGGTGGGATCCGAATGACGGAGCGCCGCCAACGAAAGCCGCAAAATGTTGTAATTTTATTCCGCGAAACTCCCGAGACGCCTCGGGTTAGTATCCTAATAAACTCCCGTTGGTCTCTCTCCTCGCGTTTTATCCCCGTCATTCGCGTTCGACGACGACCCATCTTACAGGGGGCCTTCTCGCCAGTCACAATTACGCAATTATATGTGGCTTAAGTCCGACGTTTTGTCAGCTTTTAACCAATTGCATTTATGTCTATAGGACAAATACGGACGTTGAGAATTGCGCGGCACCGTTGACGCACGACGAAGCGAGAGAAATTTATTAGTAGTTTCAATAACTATGATATTTTATTATAATTTACGGGTAAAAAAAGAAAAATAAGTATGTTATATTAACACGAATAATTGTGATATTATTTTGATGATAAGCAAACAATTGCATTTGTTCGTATAAAATGAAAAATCTATAACTTTTCAATACAAGTTTGTAAGAGTAAAAGAAGACTTTATGTTTCTTTAATTTTTGTTTTAAAATACTATATCACATTATAAGGAATACTCTAAATGCAAATATATCTCCAAGTTATTAACAACTATAGTAGCAACTATTAATGAAAAGAAAAAATATGTGTTAATTATATTCTTAATTTTGAATTATACCATTTTTAAAGCACGCCATTAATAAATTCTGTTTCACAACACTATACTATTTTATTGCGTTAAATTGTGCCGTAAAAGGAAAGACATTCTATCACTGGAAATTATTTATTTAAATGTACAGATTGCTCGGGTATTAATTTTGTTTGAAGTGATGTATTTATAATCTTTTTTTTTTGCTAAAATGAGAACAAAACCTCGGCGATAAGAAACTCTGATGAAAAGGATGGTAAATATGGGAATAATTTTAATTCTCATCTTCCACTGAAAATAATAAAATAATAATCGGGAAGTTTAATTAAAATTTAATTACAAAAATTAATGATTCGTTTCGATATACGTAATAATATAAGTTTGCGTTATTCGATATCGCATTAATGCATTTGTACATACAACTTCGATAAAAGTTTAATAAATCTGAAGTAAAAAAGGAAAAAAAAAAGAAAAAAAAAGTAGCGTCAGCGATGCGAAGTTGAATTGCGGAAAAATGTTTTGGTATTGTATAAAATACAGTTTATATTGATATTCATTAAACTTCGAAAAATAGACCGATAGACAAATAATGCAGTAAAATAAGAATTTCTGTACGAAAGGTAAAAACACTTTATGACAGTTAACTATAAGTTTTACAATATATAAAAATTGTAACATTTTGGCCAGAAAAAGTCACTGGATTTTTCCCCACATATTACGGGAAAACTATTTGAATATCAGAGGGTAAACACTGAAAATGCAAATGGCTATTATTCTCCGGTTGTTTTTTACCATCGTCAAAGTCTTTACCTTTCGACCATTATTCACCCCAATCCGTGTACTACCCGACCAAATATATACATTTCCCATTTATCGTGTAGTTATTACAGCGGCGATTAGCGTCTTGTTCCGACGTCAGTCATGAACTGGATGAAAACTCCTCGCCTTTTTGCTCTCGTTATTTGGCCGACGCAAGAAAAGCCATTTATTCGTCAAGACGAGCAATACGGCAGGCAAAAAGTATAATAACGGGATAAAGAATCTGCTTCTTATCAGCAAAGTAGAAAATAATCCGCGATATAAATAAAATATGATACGCCCAAGCAATACTTGCCGGAAAAATTAATCAGCAATTGCGACGGGGCTTTTTCATTCTAAATAAAACACGCTATTATAATTTACTGCAATTCACTTTTAAGTTTCGTCGTAATTTTTTTTTTAATTGAACCGTACCAGATTACAGTAAGAAATGTTGAATAATTCTCGTTTTAATGCTCTCTAATTATCAGATTTTATGTGCCGTTTTGCTATAAGTTTAAATTCTTTATATAACTATAAGATTTTATACAATTTCACGTGTATAAATTTTTTGAAATTGTAAATCAAGTATTGCAATAAAAAGTGTGTTTTTTTTTTGTTGCAAAATATCATTGCATTTTCATGAATTAACATATTTTTTCTTCCCCATCAATCTGATTAAATTAAAACTTTGCAAGCTTACCTTATCTTGAGATCAACACACGTCTTGTTGCTCGTACTGAATCCCCATCTCGCCCGAATAAATCCGCCTTATTCACTGAAACAAAAAGTGAAATAGTAAAATGAATGGATTGAAATTAAGATATTCCATTGTATCAATGGTTACTAAATAAACATGAAATTAAATGTAAATACATATAGACGTACACTTTAAAGAATAATAAATTTATCTGATTGCTCTTTTTTTTTTTAATGTATTAGTTGGTAGGAGCAATTTTGCCAATAACTGTTGAAAGTTGCAATTTCCCAATCTCCGAGTCGTAATTTTAATTACAAAGGAAGACGGCTTTAATTTGGATTTTCGGCCGAAGCGAAGGCATAGATAATGCATGATAAAAAAATGTGCGGGGATTGGGAAAAAGTTGGAGAGGCGAAACTGATTGCTTGACATCAAGTCGGAGGCCGATCCGAAAGGCCACCGACGAGCGGCGCGTGTCAAACAGACTTTGTTTGCATGCCCGTGACTTCGACGGAACGATTTGGTAAACACGCTTAGATTTGCAGGCGCGGTATATATTAGATCCCGGGGGAAAAGTGAAAGCGGGAATGCATTTATTACGCGCAATAAGGGCTTGCAAGCGGGAGATTTACATTAGTCAAATTCGTCGACTTGCATTTCATTTGCAAAGGGATATGCTGGAAATCAATTTCGCCACATTTGTGACTTTGCATTTTGCATTTCGAATTCGCGTTGCTCTTTTACGGAGCAACCAAAGTAAATTGTTTTAAGATTAAATGTAGTAAATTTATTGTCAATTTTGTGAGGGAAATTTAGAAATACAGTTTGGCTTAGACAAACTCATATATATGTAATATATATATATATATATATGTATACACAGCACATATGGTCGTATATATACTGCAAATGGTTAATATATATGGTCCTATATATATCGCATAAATGGTTCGATATATTTCGCGTACATACATGGCCGCATTAAATGTATGAAAATAATTGAAATATATTTAAATTATTGTAGTTGGCGTTATCATTGATAAGAATAAATAAAATGTTTTATTTTGAAACGATTAAAGAATCTAACTTAACAAAATATTATTGCAAGAACAAATATTTTTGGCTCTTGAAAATTTGCTTCATACTGAAATATCATTTTTGTTCTTCGATTTGTCCAAGTTATATTAAACTAAAGTTGAAAATTAATAAAAACAAAAGTGCAGAGTTATTTTAATTTCGTCGCGTCACACGTTCGCGGAGCATAACAGTCACTCTCTCTTGCTTTGTGCTTTCATAACGAGTAATTGTAATCTTAATATTCTTGACTTTGCTTTTTGTCTCTCGTTGATACGCTCGGTCCTCTTGTCCCGCGTTTTTCGACGCTCTTCACCACTGTCTCGTGCAACTTTGTTGCCATCGCGTATCGTTAATAATTCATATTTTCATACGAAAAGAATATTCCTCTTGCCAAATCTCAAAAATCAATACAACGATCTTATTTTTAATTTTAACGACATCAATTTCGAATACTCAGTTTGGATTAAAGAGAGATTTAAAGTTCTGAATATTGTAATATTCCAAAGAATATTACATTTCCCAAATATTTGGTACCATAAACGAAGACTTCCAAAATTCGATATTCTTTCTAGAAATTCAGCTTTAAGTGATGTAAAAATAACTATCATTGTTACAAAAGGGGACTTAATTCGAAATCTTATCATTTTAATTATTATTCCGGGATCAAATTGGCAAGCATAATGATAGCACAAGCGCCGTAATTCCTATGACAACAACACCATAAAATGATTCTTAATAAAACATTTTTCAGCTTGCACCCAAGAAACGTTAAATCCACTTGGAATGAAAAATTCTAAAACGTGTCCGTAAATAAATTCCAATTAAGTGAAGTCTCCCGATGAAAAAAGAAGAAGAACAAGCAGAAAAAAAAAAGAAAAAAGATCTTCGAGCTCATTTGATCGGTTTTCATCAAATTCCACACTGCCATAATAATATTTTTTTGCGCGAAACGAGAATGACAATTCCCGTACATTATATTTCAGCTTTCTTTCTTTCCTTCTTTTTTTTCTTCTTTTTGCATTGACGTCACACAGGATAAGGGATTCTCGCGAAGGGTCCCCCGGATAAAATACCGAGGGGTCCTTTCTTTCTCGTGCCTATGATGTATCATCATAATGTGATCGTTTGTTTGGTTTAACGCTCGTCGTCGTCGCTAAAATGATAAGTTATATTTTCCGTTCGACGAAACAAAAATTGATCGCGGCGAAATTCTCGGCCGCTGGCTGAGAGATCGGGCGCAAACAAAAGGCAAATCCGAGGCGAGAGCGCCGAGGTCGCTCATTGTCGGGGGCGCGCGCACGTTTGCTAAATTATATCGACGGCCGTGCCCCGCGCGTTCATTAAAAAGAGACAACTTTTAATTAAAGGCAAACGCCAAGTTTCGACTTGGCGGGATTCTTCCGCGTCTTATTATAAGCCGGCATTATTGATGTCACTCCCCGGCCAACCCCCACCCCTTCTCCGCCCCCGCGAAAGATAAGACGTCTACGCGCCATCAATTGTTGTCCAACGTCGTCGGCGCCCTTCGACGCGTCGATATTTATTCACCTGTTACGAAATCCGTTGATCGGGCAAAAATCGAAATTGGAAGTCGCCGTGCGCGCGGTGTGACGAAAGGATTAATGAAAAATGGATCGGGATAATATTGGAAACTCAAACTGATTAGTTAATCACCGCCCCGATTATACCTCGAATTGATTTCCCTCCTTTTCCCCATACATCATCGAATGGGCTTCTGTTTTAATCTTAGTTCCTTTATGTACTCAGAATTCATGATCGTTCTGGTATACCGAGAGACATTTATTCCCATGAAGAAATCAAGTAAATGTTGAGAAATATGCTACTCTGTTCACACAAATTGTCCTTATTAAATGGCACCAAATCTTTGCAAGATATATGCAATTATTTCGCCCTTGTACCTTTATGAACATTTTAAAAACCACCTCAAATTATAACTTGAAATAATTCAACATTATTATATATGAAAGCATTTCATATCATCAAAAATAACACGAAATAAAAATAATGCATATTTAATATCTATCATATAACCATGACATGGTATTTAAACCAATTTTAAAACACAAAACTTGCCAAAGTAAGTGTAAATAAAGAAAAGACAAGACAAGGAACAAAGTGAAACTAAGACCGTACACAAAAATGAATCATAAAAGCGAAGACAAATACTAAAACAACATTTTTCGTTATAAATAATATCGAAATACCCCAACGGGCGTATTAAAATACCTATACAAATCGGCCAACTTTTCCACAAACAAAACATGACACAAAAACATTTTCGACACTTGATCGAATATTGTTCGCAGCCAAGAGAGCTATCGAAGCCAAATCAACATGATGTCGTTTCGACGATGCGACGCGAACGGACCAGGCAAAAAAATAAATCCAGCGAAAACTACCGCGCAGCCAAAAGTACTGGGGCCAGCTAACTAAAATCAACGAAAGGAACACGAAAGAATCGGGCGGCACGGGGAAACAGGTTACTCCCGCGTGCGCGAGCATAGGCGAAAGATTTAGGGGATCAGCGTCGCAATTAGCGATGTTTAGAGGCGAATTATTAGATCGTATATCTCCTCGAGTGCTTTTTGGCCCGGCGTCTCCGCTTCTTTGTCGTCGCTCCCCTCGCTCGTTGGTACACGTGTTCCTTCTACGAAGCGAGGACCCAACCGGAAGGATACGAAGCACAAACAACACAACGGGCATAGGACGTGTTTCGTGAATTGTTTTGCCTCGCGTTGCTTTTCTCCTGCCACCACATCCCCACCCCTCTTCCACCCCCGGCCGCTTTACCTCGAGTGCCACGTTTATTTGTATCTTTAAGAGCGAGGTTTACTTCGTAAGGTGCTTCTGCCGGAGCCGGCATCACGTTTCCCCGGCCGGCTGGTATCGTATCTATCCGAGCAAAGGAGCAAAACAATTGCCCCCGCACACACACACACACACACATATATATAGGTCAGCCGTATTTAATGGCGCGTATTTCATCGCGTTTAACAACTGAATTGTTCTCTCTATTAAACAGTAAACACGCTGATATGAGCGAGTGCTCTTACCCTCCTTCCCCCTCCCCTCAACCCCTTCAAACGTCACCCCGTTAACATTCTTTTCTAACCTTTTATTTTAATTAAACCACTGCCTCCGGTTCTGTCTTACTTTTCCGGCGTCTGAAATTAGAATTGCACGCGGGGCTACTTTTCCAGGCCATTCGGGATAGTTTATTCGTTAACCGTCCACGAGCTTTCGCTTCAATTTCATGAGAAATATATCCTGGCGTACACTTTGCACGTACTCTGCTATTTTTCGATTAAGTGATTTCAGGTATAGTGTCGATTAATAAATTATTAGAACGAATGATCAATTAGAAATTTCAATCTAAAGTAAATAACACGATAGAATGAAAATAAAATTACGATTATTTACATCATCTTATTGTATAGAAGGTTATGGCGTGAAAAAGTCTTTGTGTTCGTCAATAAACTTTTAAAAGTTGCTGTGAATAGATTAACTTTGTCCTACTCCCCTCCCCCTACACGATAAAATATAATAATTTTTTCTTTTACTTTCACCTATGTGAAAATTTGACTCGCGGTGACAGAAATTACTTCCCACTTTTTAAAAGTAATTATTTAATTAATTACTTTGAAAAGGTGGGACTACCTTTTCGTCGATTTGATTGCCCCAATTATCGTCCAATGTCATCACTGTTAACTCAGAAATCTGGCCTCTCTTATCATACATAACTAATGCTCATTTAACCCCCCCCCCCAAAAAAAAAAAAAAAAAAACAATAATTTGATCCGTTTTATGATGCCTGCAACCGTTTTTCAAGTATCCAGTTAAACTTTATTTTATGTGCCTGCGCGTTGGCGGACAATTTATAACTCGGTTGACACGCGCTAAACTGGAAAAATGCCAAAACTTACTGCGTATTAGCGCTTGACAAATTAACTAGACGTTGTTTATCGACGTTTATTAAATGCGTTTCTTTTTTGTCCCGCCCGGACAATCTTTGTTCCTGATGAAAGTGCGAAGTGAAATGGTTTGAATTAAATGGTTCGAAAGGAACTGGATTTTGTGATCATTTTAAAATTGATTAAATTCTTTTTACAAATTCGAACAAATAAACAGTGAACAAAAGTCAGTGTATAATTTAGAAGGTAAATTTTTTTTGTTAAAATATTATTGAGTTTATAATTGAATGACGAGTCACTAATGAAGATAAATTTCCTTAAGTTGAAGTTACGATTGCCATAACAAAATATTAAAATTGATAAACGATATTAGGTAATCGGATTCCGAATGGAAGAAAATGTAATCTCCCATCCCAATTTCCCCATTGGCGTTTTATCAGGCATATTAACGCGGCGATCTATATCAAGTTGGCCCAACGTCAATTCCGCGTATTTTCACAAAACTGTTTCTTGTTAACTTCAAACTCTTATCTCACGTTGATACAAAGTTCGTTCACCTGGTTGAGTTAATTAAATCCGTATTTATTTGCCCGGCGAAACAACTCTCTACTATTAAATTCTGCTTCAAAATGATACCATTTAAATGGAACAAAACTGATTCATATTTTTTTTTCATTTTTTTCATTTCATTTTTTTTGTAACGCTCGTGCGTCTCCGTTTTGCCTTGATTACATTTCCCCGTAAGCGGTAACTAATGTATTTGCAAACTTCTTTCGATGCGGTTTACATTTTCCACTTTGGCAGAATTATAGGATCGACGGGTTTCCAGTTTTGAAGGGTCGGTTCGAGAGGATACGTTTTAGCTAAGGTATAATATGCTTGCAAATTGCGAACACGTTATTAACTCGTGTATTATTCGGTTTGGTCCTGCGCCACTTATTAAAGCCACGTATTACGATATAAATCGATAAGGGTAATACGCCAAGAGTAGTCTCGGTCATTCCACGCCCGAATTAGCGATCTTATTGTAAAAGTACTTGATACACGTTCGAGGATTTCGCCATGCATCGATAACTTTTGTATTCCCTTCGGAAAAAAAGAAACCATTCGTTCGACGCAGTATATTACGTGAAGTGTTCAATTTGAGTGGATCTCCAACGGTTGTTAAAATTTTGCACGTGGAATTATATTAATCTTGCAAGTTGAAAAAAAAAATATATTATCTGAATCTGATAACACGAATTATCAGTCACTGAATATTGTAGATATTGTTCCCTCGGATATAAAGAGAGTCGTCGAGGGTATTGAACGGAATATTCAGAGTTGACAAATGTTTAATGTATTTTAACCGAAATAGTGAACTTAGAATTTTATCTAGAAAGAATTTTTTTGGCTATGAAGAACCCTAGTATATGGTTTATATAAAACTATAATTGTAGCGCATCTCTGAGTAACAATATACACGTAACAAAATCAATTTTATGCATTAAATATTCTACATCTACTGTGACACGAAAACGTTCGCGGCCCACTTTTTATATAACAATAAAAATTATGAACTTTTATGTATTCTATCTCCTTCTCTTTCAATAATAGCTTATTTTTATATATGTTATAATTATATGACTGAATAATCTATAGAATGGGGGAAAAAGTCACAGCAACTATTTTAATCAGTAGTTTTCTAATACATCTGTTTAAAAGTTAAAGTAACCTGATAATAATGGCAATTGCGGTACTTGAAACTATTATTAATAGTTACTATTATTATATAAACTCAACTGGCCTTTTCTACTCTCGGTAGCTAAGATATTTATTGTTATAAACCATCTAAGAGCAACTAAAATTTAATATACTATCCATATCTGATAAGCAACATACGTATAAACAGTCAGTGATAATTGTTGATAAGTTTACAAGAATTCATATAGTTAAATAATCGTGAAATATTTCACATTTCAAAATTACGATCATCTTTTGTTGATCATAACAAAAGTTTCATCAAACGCGGATCAATAGACACGGCATATACAAGTATCGCCATTCAAAATATGTATTTTAGATGAAAATACCGCAGATGCGTTAGAGTAAATTTCAATTCCACCTTTCCACCTTTACTCTTCATTATGAGCAATTTGATTGGACGATAGTTTCATGGAATTCGCTGAAACTATACTTCTGATAACAAAAAGCAATTAATTCTTCGGTAAAATTACAATTAAACCAACAGTTCCTATTCGAATTCCCCCTTTTTTTTCACCGTAATTGAGCGGTTCAATAAAACTTGCTACAGTTTTAGTTTCAGCTCGGTATGTGCTTCAATGATAAGCTTCAACTGTCCATTAACAATCGGCATTAATATATTTCCTCGACTCGTATTATTTTATGCAACTCATGAATATTAAGCAAATCTTTGAAATAAAAGAATGATCTCCTTACCAAACGAGCGACTTCCACGTTTGAATTAATAATCAAAATCAATTTACCTAAAAGCCTTGTAATTTCCTCGAACGAATTATAAAATATGTATAAATCAAATTAACACGTCACCATTTAATTATTCAAGCTCAAACTACGGATCGTTAAGGATGTAGAATAGGGAATGAAAAAAAGAAAGCAGTTTACGTACGGGTTCTTAACGAACAATGAATCTTGTTTGGCGATGACTGTTTTTCCACTTATATCAAAGCAGAAGAAGAAGAACAAGAAAAAAGGATGCTTTCCACTGCCTGGCGCTCATCCAGCACGGAAATATGTCGGACTAATTGTTCTAAATTTGGAAAGTGATTCACGAACAATCGAGGCATTGATTTCGTAAAGTGCTTTCTTATAACGTTCGGTGCACTTTGCAAGAGAGCACGTAGAGAAAAGTGTAGGGCACCTGTTTGAACAATATGTTATCCAAAGAGGGGGGGGGGGGGTGAGGAGGAGCGGGACAAAAGCTCAAAAGCGGACGTAAGAAATAACAATGCCATCCGCGAAAGGGATGGTTGAGAATCGTCGCAACTGGCGTATTGCACTTTGCTTATTGCCGAGGAGACGTCGTGGCGCAAAAATTGTCGCGCAAACAAACGAACGCGCGATCTTCAAATTTGTTTATACAAAAAGAAAAGTAAAAACATAAATAAATCAAAAAATCCTCAAATTTACGAGGAAGAGTAAATGATGAAAAGAAATTGGCGATAACTCGTAAATTAAGGACGCGAATTGCGTGGTGCCTCGGTGATTTCGCAATGGCCCTTTTATTCATTTTCGAGGGAGCAAGTTTGCTAATAAATTTCGGAGAACAATACGAATTTTTCTAGGACTCGAAGTCCGTCGCTGTAGCCACGCTACGATGAGTTATTGGCAAAATTGCACGGCTGAAATAAAGGCGCGCGCGCGATGGGAAGGCCATCCGCGGCGAGAAAGAGATGACGCTGTGGATACGCGACTACGTAATTTGCGATTCCATCTCCGAGGAAGACCAGAAGGTGGCACGGTGGGGGCCGGGGACGCGGGATCCCGTGTGTGTGTGAGGTCTGCGCAGTCCGTACATCAAGGATCCTCTATCGTTCGCGCTGATCTACCGCCATTATTAATATCTTACTCTACGCACGCATAAATTTAACCCTCGCGCATAAATTTGGCCCTCGCAGATGTTTCCTCCCCTCGGACGACCATTTTGTCCTCCTTCCTTCCTCCCCCAAACCGCTCCCCCTCTTATTCTAATTTTAACACGACGAAAAACGCTGAAATTCGGCAGAAATGTTACGCGCGCACGGCTAATCAAACCCCCCC
>JABFPN010005332.1:0-13380 GCA_022817305.1 Leptoteleia sp. ZL-2020 | reverse complement strand
TTGGGACACGTGTTAACATCAAAATTTTTGTCTAATATTTTGCATACCTCATTTTTTTTAAATTTCAAAGCGACTTTTGATGCGCGTAACAGAAAATTCGAACATTGCCAAAATAAGGACCACCCTAGTACATACATATACATACATTGTTTGGATAATCAAAAATTTATTTATTTATGTTCTACGTGTATTTGAATAAATTGAGAAAAGCCGTAATTTATTTCACACTTAATTAATGTTGAGGTATTCTGTAACATACGCGTTCATATTAATGGATAAAAGAAAAATCCAACTTTTTATAACAAAATTGTTAATGTATAAAAAATAACATTGTTAAGTAAAATATGATACAGATAAAGATAAAATATAAGGAGCAAAATGTATAATAATTATTGGTATTATTATAACACAAACGACTGTGTATAAAAGTAAAATGTTAAAGAAAATATAGATATTAAAGAATCGAACCTGTTACCCCATAATCACAAGTTATGCACATTACCACTATGCTACGCTGTCGTTTGTAAGAATATTGGTCTTTGTCCAAATTTATTGTGAATGAAAGAACGCGACTGGCGATGAGTTAAAGAGTTTTCTTCCTTAGCCACATTTCTTTCTTATATTTTTCTTTAAATTACTATATCATGTTATAAAGAACGCTATAAATCCACACATCCCCGGGTTATTATAAAATATAGTAACAACTACTAATAAATTTCTCTCGGCGCATGTTTACATTCGGGTACGTTGACCTTATTAAATTTAAATACACATAATTTACAAATCTGTCATTTTAACAAGTTGAACCATATACTTGGATGCATGCATGACGTCAATAGGTGTTTATGTTTCGTGATTTATAAGAGGTAGATTTTGAAATATTACAACACTATTTTATTCTAATAATTTCAATCGACGTTACATAAACGATAAAGATGTTTTTCATAAATTGTTATTTAAAACTGGATTAATGAGAAAGTACATTAATCGGCAAGTGTAAATAATTAGCTCTCAAAGATCTATTTTTTTCTTCATAGAAATTCATCATTAATCAACTGAATAAATCTGTAAATCGTATTAATAATTAAATAACAATCCTACTATTTTTTATGCTATAATTGCGAAACTGAATCGGAAATTACAATTACTCAAATGATTAAACAATTTCGTAAACAAATGTGAACACTCCATTAATTAAAAGCACTAGTTACCCAATTACAGTATTTTATTACAAAACTTTGATATTCATTGAACAACCATTTATCAAGCTTTAACAACATTACATACTGATGAAAATGCCACGTTCACACTTTAAGGAATAGTAATCAGGCAATTGTCGGATTTTAATTAAAAGCAAATTATGCCACTGTTACATGAATCCGTGAGTCATTCTTTCGGGCATTAAAAAAAATTACGAAAAATATATTTATGTGCAATGGACATCAGAATAAAGCACGATAATATATACTGTATATTTAGACAAATGAAATTAATTAATCGTGCGCGCAAAAGGAAGTATATACCGAGTTTGAGTACTTAATATAATAACTTTTGACGATCTTACAGTTTACGTCTGAATTAATTAGGACTGTAGCATATTTTATTATACACTTTTTGTTTTTAAAAACAATTTTAATTCGACATTACTATTCCACTTTTTGCATTTGACGCAAATAATTTGAAAATAGATGATTTCATTTAGAAATTATTTGAATCTTTATTGTTATATTTAATTTGATACGTCGGGGTTTATTATTTATTATATGTATTATAATTTAAAAATCTACAATTCCTGAAAATCATTTGTGATACGAGATATCTTTTAATGAAATTATTTGATCTAGTTAGTTAAATGTATCATAACTAACTGATGTGAAAAGATTAGTTATGATTCAGTGTTACTTATTACACCTGAAAATTTATAAATATACAATGCATTTTCACCTAACTGTAAAAATTGTTACTTTTTTAACTGTTCCTATTTTATTAATCATACATCATCTGTTTACATATAAAAGCTTGCTTTCTTCATTTTAATTGTTACATAAAACATTAAAATGGAAAACAAAATGAGCAAAAATGTAAAATAAGTAAGAATTTGAGTATTTTTAACAATGTTGATAGTTATTTTATAATTCGAATATTGTTTATACCTTCATTTAAATGATTTAAATGACTTTACTAATTACTGTATTGTAATGTCATACTGAAAAAAAATATTATTTATAAAAAAAAAATAACTCATCTTATGGTTTTATTGCTAAAAAGGCAATTTTCTGAGTCACAACAATTGCTTTAAATTAATGTTTACCGTATTAAGCTAGATTAGACTAGATTTTTACCAGATTTTTTAACTTGAATTTTCTTGATATTTTATCATGGCTCGAGTATAAGGTGTATCATATAATAAAAACATGACGTATTTCTTTTGATATCAATAATTAGATCAAAGTATTAATATTTGATTACTTGAATAATAACGCTTTATTTAGAATACAATATTTTTAGTCTGCGTTATTCTATACACTGATAGAAATTTATTAGTAATTTTATAATAACTATATTTTGTAATAAATATAATTTTATAATTGCTACTATATTTTATAATAACTTGGTGATAAGTGTGTATTTATAGAATACATTATAATAGTATATAGTACTTTGTGATAACGAGATTAGGTTATTAATGGGGTTAAATTTATTTATTTATAATATTTGGTAATATTCGTTAATGATATCTTAATAGCCTTCAGTATCTTATATATATAACAATGATATAAAAATATCAGTAAGTTATTTCACGTTTATCTTTTCGTGATATTACAATATCCCAAAGATATTTAAAGATTATCTACTATAAAAATTAATAGAATATCACAGTGATATCTCCATCTATTATGATTGATTAATACATATTCAATATTAATTTATTTACTCTAAATAATATAATGTACACTTTTACAACCATTTAGTTTTATTTTATTAATCACACCAAGTTCTTTTAATTTTATTCATTTATTGGTATTTCGCACAGATGCGCGCGCATCACCGATAACAACTGCAACTTCATTCCTTGTAAAAATACATCCTTTCCAGCACTTCAAATTTAACATGTAAAGAACTTTAGTAAATTTTCTTACTTAATCACTAATACAATTTTTGTCTTTCGCATTTTTTTATATTTCATTGATACCACATTATCGCTCAGCAATTTAGCTACAAAAATATTTTCCACAATGCTGGCTAAAAAATATTTTGTACTCCAAACCAAAGGCAATCTAAAAACTTATCAAAGCGAAGAGTAACGAAAACAGCGATTCGACCCAAACAACGTGTGTCAATTGCCTCGATTTTCACCAGCGTATCCCAATCTCAACTGCACCAATCCCAACGAAACGTAGCGGCGATATCCCTCAAGGTGGCCCGAACGAATTAATGACAAATTGCTTTTGGCTACCGCGCGACAGTCATCGATTTACCCGAAGAAGAGTCCGGCCGGTTGGGGGGGGAGGGGGTCGTCCGAATGCAAAATAATCGGTTGGCATCGTCCCATTGGGAACGGGCGCCGATAAATCGGCGGGTGTTTAGCGGTTGATGCAACTCGCGCGCTCTTGCAGCTCATCGGAACCGGCGCGCTCTGGTCTCATTCTCCCTTCCCGGCTTGGGAGCGCGCGCGCGCGCACGCACGCAACGTTTCACGTGCTCCCGTTTACGCAATTGCGCGGGGCCGTGGTCGATTCCCGGTGGCGGCTCTGGTCACGTCGGCGTGTGCGGCCGTGCCTCTTTCGGGGTTGCTTCTTGCGCGGCCTGGCGTGTCGCGCGCGACCGATCTTGTCATTCGGTTCTCTCGGCCGGCACAAAAAAGAAGGAACACGACGGATCGGAACAACATGCAGGGGGTCTTGGCTATGATCGGGGGGGAGAGTGGGGGGCTCCGGCAGGAGCGCGGGATCCGATTGGTTCGCGCCTCGGCCATATTATAAGCGACTGCAGTCGCGCTAGTTAATGTTAGCCCGAACCTTCGCGAGAGACGCATCTCACGGTATCACTCGGCGCGGCGAGAAAAAGACACGGCCGAAACAAGAGAGACGCTCTGCGGAACGAAAGTACGCTCGGCCGATCGGGCACCGATTGTTTTTGCGCGAGCGCTGCTGGAGCCGATCGACGATTTGTGTCAGTGGTCGATCCGCGGAGTGAACCGCCGGACGGTCCCGGTCCTTGTGCGACGTCCAAGTTTACCAGGCTTGCAACGCGTCCACCTACGGCCAACCCGTGACACCGCGAACAGGGATACGAGCGAGACCAATCCGGCCCGCCCGGCTTTCGCCGAAAGCCCAAGCCTACCTCCTGTCAAAGTAAGTTGACAGTTTCACGCCGACCGACTGTCGGGACGCGCCGCACGTGTGCCCCTCGTTCGGCCAATTTGCACGCGTGTCGCACCTTTTGGTGCCGGGTTCGCTGCACTCTCCGAGGGTTGCCTCCCATCTTTTTTCAATTCCCCGCGCTTTTTCACAATTCTTCGTCGTCTATTCTTGGGTAATTGCTCGATTACAATGGGTTCGATTCTTGACGAGTGCCACAGTTAAGGGCAAGTTTTGTCCTTGATAAAAGTTTTCGAAAGTTTTATAACCAGGATATTTAGTAAAAGTAATGATTTGATTTAAGGAAGATTTAATTGTAAAGTCTAGATGTTTTGGTGTTAATAAAGAAATTTTACTGGCGAATTTAAGTTTCTATTTGCTAAGTTACACGGAGGAAAATCTGTTTCTGTTATTACAACATTGATTGCTTTGTTAAGTTGAAATTACAGAAAAGAATACTCTAGTAGCATAGCTGATTTACATAAGATAGATTTAAGATTGAATGTAGCAATTACAAGAAAATTTATTAAATCTGTATTGCCAACAGTGTCATAATGTTGTTAATTCTTTGATTAGTAACCGCGTCAATTTGTGTCACTCGATTTTTATTAAAACGTACTCGTTTATGTTTGCAAATTGTGCATTTCTACGTTCCTTTTAGGACAGAAAATTTTCAATACTACACGAGTTGCCTCTGATAATTCTATCCACTTGCAGTGTCGATTGAAATGACAATTTTTTCGTGATAATAATATAACAACATGATAACACTGTAACACCTACATAAAAGATATTTACCATAAAATTGTTGTAACTGCTACATATCATAATGCTGAGACAATATTAACATTATAACATTGTTACACCAACAACAATTGGCATTGCTTCAACAGTACAGTTTTCTCCGTGTAATACTTACTGGCTGCATAAAACACAATTGGAGTATTTTGGAAGCGAACCAATAACAATAATCTTGTGTCATTTTGCTAATTTTTTTAGTTTCGGGAAGAAGAATCATTAACGAGGCTTAATTATTATATTTTAAAACATTCATTAAGAGAAAAAAAAGTATTGAATGTCGCTCTTTTTCTTGCCACTGTAGATCTTTATCGTACCAATGACCAATTTGCTAAGATTCAGTTTAAGTTTCACCTTATATATATATTTTTTTAGTGTATATACATGGAGAGAAATGCCATTTGACAAATTGTAACATATACATGACATCTTTTTTTGGAAATAGAATTTTATATTGTACAAATAAATTTCTGAAGAATGCTTCTAAGAGTTTAAAAAAACACAACGTAACGTTGTACTGTTCACAAATATATTTCTATAATATTTAATTTTTTACCAAAAATGCAAAGTGTGACATTATTATCACTGATTTTATATATACATTGTAATTTGTCAAACGGCATTTCTCTTCGTGTAAAAGAAAATTCAGTCTGACACACGTCTGGCAAATATCTCTTTCCTCGCAAGGGGACGATGCAGTTTCGTCATTCGAATCAAAAGCTGAATGAAATTGAAAATTGATCGGTTTCTTAGTATTAAATTAATTTCTAATAAGTGTCGTCAATTTATGAATAAGATTTAAAAATAAGCACTGTTTTTATTATAACTTTTTTTTCAATTATAATTATGTCTGAACTGAAATAAATAGCTTATGAATGTAGGTTAAATTTTGTATTAATTATTATTAGCAGAATGTTGTCATTTAAGTAATAATAACATATTATATATAAATAATAAATTATAATTGAAATAATAATTAATCACGCGTGGTGTTTGAGATATTTGATAGCTCGTTGCCTTATTGCGAATTAACGTTGATGGAACTTTAACTCGAAGAGCATTTGCACTATTCGAACGTTTCTACTGTTAATCGTTGGACGGAATAAATAATTCAATCTTAACAGGAAAAGGTGTTCCCCTGTCGGTGGAATTTCAAAATTGATGATCAAGCAGATGCAGCGTTTTAATCGCAAAATGAAAGTGGGGAAACTTCGAAGGAAATAAAACGGCGATCGCGGAGATATTTTTACAAATCTTTAAATTGTCTCTCGCGATGGTTTGTTTCACGCGATTTCTAAACAACGGGCCAAGCTGTCCGTTATAATCGCACGGTTTTCTTCAATCAGAGTACAGTCGCCGGCAAAATTTCTTAGGTTCGTCATTGTATCAGGCGGCGTTTGTTTACTTTATTCAGGTGAAAGAAATTTTTTGACAAGTTAAAAGAAATCCTTCCTTGAAAAGAAGTTTTGAAAAATATGTAGGAGGAAAGAACCAACCATACTTATAACTTCTTTGACTGATAAATATTTTTTGCAAAATTTGCTAAAAATACTAGATTTATTATTTTTTAAGATAACCCGAATATAATGCTCGAAACAAAAGGGTATATTTTTATATATAAATTAATTAATTTTCCAATCTATGAGTGTTCGATTTAATATTCTAAACGGGACAAATTGAAACAATTTTTTTACTCTCTAATTTCATATGATTTAAATTGAACCATAATACTCACGCTCTATTATTATAACAGTTAAAAAAACTTTGGAATCAGTTTGTCATCTTAGATTACTATCAGTCTAAATTCGTAAAAATGTTGAAATTCAAATTTTGCTCGCGACTGTACATGACCGAGAGAAGTGCAAGTAATGCATAAGAGGCAGAAACAGAGCAACGTGGACTAACGGATTTGCACGAGCAACTATATCAAATGATTTCCATAGAATTTAAAAAAAAAAAAAAGAAAGAAGAAGAAACGAAACGGAAAAAGCGTGGTCAAAAGTGGAAACGTCGAAACTCCCTAGCGGCATATCAATTACCTTGTCAATTGCGAGAAATACAGCTAAGATGTTCAGACAACCGTGCCGAGTTAAAAATAGAACATCTAATAGCGTTATGAAATCACGATAAACCCATGAAATGCGGCTGCTCTGATTGAAATTACTGGCGTAAAACGACTCGGTTTTGAAACGACCTAAGGTTGCAATTTTTTATCGCGAGCTCATCGCCGATCGGAATCTTCGCAATTCGAGAGAGATGTTAACGATATACAGAAACGGAGGATCTCTCGTTAACGCTCGTTACGATGATAATTCGGTGGCTATTTTTACGCGCCGATGATACGTCACGTATATTAAGTGCGATAACTAGATCAAACACACAAGGAAGAATTTTTTTTTTTTTTTAAAAAAAAGATAAGACTTGACGTTTTGAATAGTCTCGTCCGAATGTAAACATATGCACGCGCGATGACGTTAAAGATTGTATGATATCACGAGGTATTGTGTAATTTTACATATCATTTATAGAAATGAAATGAAAGTGCACCATGACCACCGACCTTTTGTTAATCGACGTCACTGCATAAATTAGAAATCTGCATATGTTCAAGTTTACAATGAATTACTTCTCCGGAGGAAGTCAATTTGAGTGTTAATTGCAGTTCAGTTTCGGTTCGGTAGCATTCGCAAAGTCATACGTTTCGGAATACTGATGTCAATAAAACAGTGGCAAACAAAAAATTTTGTTTTCTTCCAGTTGAAATTAACATTTTTTCACGTCTTTCAATAATTCAGATTTATTACGATAACAAAAATGCCGAAGAAAAATATTAATTGACTAAATTAAATTACTTTACAAAGCAGCAAGAATAAATAAATGGTAAATTTTTGTCCATTCAAAATTTATTGATATTTTTGTACTATACAAAAAGGAGCGGATATCTTTCTAACGCCAGAAAGTACTGTAATTTTAAATGGAACATTTTTCTCTCAGTTCACATTCAACATTCATTATCAAAGCTGACAAATTGAAACTTAATTTTTTAATGGTAAATTGGAATAAAAAAGAAAAGGATACAAAATATCCAAAATTAAAGATTTCAAGCGCGAGGCAAACATTGTTGGACGGTTTAGACCGCACCAATAATCGCTTTTTCATTAATACCTCGCGTTAATTGGCACAAATCAGGGGGTAATCAGGGCTTAACGAAATTTGCCGTACGAGCCGGCCGCAAAGAACAAAACGAAAAGGCAACAATTAAGTTTAATTGGCCTCGCGGTGCATTGAAAACGGCGAAGAAAGAGACGAACGCAGTGAAACAAGTGCAAGCGCAGAATCGAGAGAGGGGCAGAGAGCCGCGGAGAAAGAAAGGGTGAGGGACGTCTATCTTTAGAATTCATTGAGTGAATCTTTAGCGAGGCCCAAACGTGGGCTGACTCACGCTCTCTTTCCTTTCGCTCGGGCTTTGCGTGTTTTCTGCTCGCCGCACGCAGCACCGCCAACGGCACCGTGAGCCTCGGCGTCGTCCCTACTTGTCGGCCGCGCGGTCTGTTACCGCTTCCACCTCCTCGCGAGCGCGCTCGAAGGCGGAGGAACAACAAGCCACCGGTTGTTCTGCCACCTGTAGCGTGCCTCCCATCGCTTATCGGAGCCGAACCTTCGCGCACCCAACGCACCTCGCACACCCTATCGATCACACGTTTCCCGCCATTATTCGCCCTCGCTTTTCAACTTTTCGTAGTCCTTCGTAACTGTACTCATTTTCATTACACCCTCCCCGCGAATCATGCCGTCATTATGACCCGGTAAATGTTGCGATTAATTAATCCTTCGTTTGCACTTTGTTGTTTCTAGATTTAACTGATTTTAAATAATATTGGTAAAAAAGAAACATGTGGTACTGATATATGTTAATAATTTATGTTTCTTATATGTTTCTTCTCGAACCTTATATTTTAGATTTCAATAATTCAATCAATTATTACCTTATATCAATCACATATGACCGTACATAGTCATATATCAGTTGAGGAAAAACATGTCCAAACATGAATTTCCATATTTGAAATTATTCAAACATATATGGACGATATAAGTTTCAATTTTACTAGGAAATGGTATCGATGAATGAGGGGAATGATTTTTGTATGATTTTTCTATTATTTTTCTTTTGTTTTGAGAGAGAATATTAATGTTATATCAGCAAAATTTTTAACGACACTTAATATTTGTAATTTATAAGTAATAATTTAACGTCCGATATTTTTTAAGACAAGTGTCAATTGCATTAATTAATTGATATTAATGTTATTTAACATTTAAATCAGCTCTTTTATATCCGTTTCGAATTAACATAGATATATAAAGATTAATTTGTATTCTATTACTAAAACAAGGCGATTCAAAGAAAGGAGATATTAAAACAAATTAAATGCTAATATGGAAATATGTTTTATATAGTAGACACTTATTTGTTAATATAACAAATTTTTTATATTAAATAATATTGACTAACATTATATGCTATGTTATTCCGAATAAAATTTATTATAACTCCATTAATTTTTAAAAAGAAGAGAATTTATATAAAAACATGTATTATTATTTAAATTCATTTAAAAAGTACGATTTTAAATCATTTAATTCAACTTTATTTTTACTATGAAAAGTTGAAAATGTCTTCTTGTCGACTCCATCAACAAGCTTTTCAATGGAAGAGCGATTAATAAAATTGGTCGTATTTTCGTATCGTACTTGACAACGTATTTTTTTTTCCTTTCCCCCTGGCAATATTAATTGATCAAATGGCGGGAAGTTTCTTTATACTTCGGGCGAGGGCGAGGGGGGGGGGGGGGGGGGGGGGGGGGGGAGGGCCTGGCGTTTATCGCGTAGTTTTGTACATTTCGGCCCTTTATTTTTGGATGCGATCATTCTCCCGTCGGGCCGAAAAACTTTCCGGGAAAATAGTGTGAATCCACGTTCGCATCATATATTTATACATATCTCCGCCAGACTTTTTACGTCTCGCGCTTATTTTCTCCTCGCCGTTGTTTTTCGTATCATTTTTGTCCTCCCCAATTTTAAATGGATGCATGATTTACTTCTGTATTTATACGTTTTCTTTCGAGCTTGTTTACATTACAACGATATTCATTTTCGTACACTTTCGCGCTACTGACAACTCATTTTTTTTTTATATTGTTATTATTATCCCTATTATTACTCCGATTTCGATCTTCGACTCGTTCAAGCCTTGATTTAATGATACCGTTATTTCGATATCGATATCGACGAAATTATTTGAAATAGGTCATCATAGTCGATAAGTAATATTTATCAATTCAAGCAGTTACACATTATGTATTAAAAGCAATAATTAAGATTAATCTTTTTTCCATAATTAATGCATAATTATAATATAATACTAACACGCATTAGAACTAAATTTTATCATCAAAAAAAAAAAAAAAAAAAAAAACAAATAAAGAAGTATACTATATGGTTAAAAGTTGCAATACCTCTCTTAAAATCTATATCTCAAATCTTTAATTTTAATTTAATTACCTGATAAGGTAAACTAAATTTTTATTTTAAAAATCATTAATTAATAAGAGGACCGGCAGATTGTACAATTTAAGATCTAAGATCCTTAATCTAACAATGTGCACAATTTAATAAGCCCAATCTATTTCTCTCGCAGAATCGTTTAGTCTTTATACTGCGAAAATGCCTTCTTTATACTGCGAAAATGCGGCACAACTCTTTGTGCTTATTTTTACGTAACATTGAGCACTAAATATACGCGTTAAATTTGATTCTATTAATTCGGATAAATTAAATACTAAATGGGCGAAGCAAATTTGCTAAAAGATTACCGAATAATTAATGTTATCAATGAAAGCCTAATCAGTATTAATAAAATTGTGAAACAATTATAAATATAAAATCGATGGTACCTCGACGCAGAAGCCAGTAAATCTCACGTGTTTACGGCGACGAAATTTATTGTAAAGCCGCGTGAAAAGTATAATTCGCGTGTGGGGTTCGCCATTAACGATGCGGTCGATTTTTCGCCGAGCAATAGCGTTACATTCGGTGGCTGACCTCGAGGATAAATTTGTACCATCATCCGACTGGCCTTCTCCTGCGCGTTCGTGGAAATGATATGTAAACTGTTAAAATACAATTCACTTATGTACTTACGGATGTGCATATTACACGGAAAAAGTAGATTTCCACGCGAAACATTAATTGATTAAATATGTATTTTGAGATCACATTGGATGATAAAGTAAATTTGATTTTAATATCAAATTGTCATTAATCATACGAATCGATAAGATGTCCGAGGATGAATAATTAATTAAATAACCAATTTGGTAACTAATTGTGAGTATTCTTAATTGAACAATTAAGATAAGAAATTATTTATAGGAAATTAAGAGAAAGTTATTAATGACTGGAGGTCTAAAAATATTAGCCTTTGTCAAACTTTATGATTAGTACGAGAGGGGCGTGGCTTAAGTCATAGATGCTTGCAAAATGATTATCATATTTTTAAGTGTTAGCGTAGAATAATACAGAAAAAAAATATGCTCGCGTTAAGAAACCTGTACAAAGAAAATGTTCTTATTAAAACTAACAGAAAATCTATTAAAAATAAGAATATTCAGTTATCATCTGTTGAATATTCTTCAACTAAAACTATTTTATTCTTTTCTCTAAAACAAATCCATTTAATACAAATGGAAATAATTCTCTATATAAATATATGTTTTCTAAGAATAATTTATTCTTATTATAACTAGAATTTCGCTTTGTCCATACAATGAATGGAAATCCTATTTAATATAAGAATATTCTATTACTCTTAAATAAACATTTTTGTGAGTGTAATAAAGGGTGCGACTTCACTGGGAAAAAAGTTGTCTTTAAAATTACCACTCTTAGTCACAATTTTTTCTAATATTTTATAAAATATTAAATCATCGTAAGGACTACCATAAATTAATGAACACATATTATAAAATATAGTAGCAACTACCAATACAGTTCTCTCGATATACATCAGCGTTTAATTCAACAAATTTGAATTGACAGAAGCATTAATAAATAAAAGAAAAAAAAGTAATTCATAAATTGTGCGGCTGTGAAAAGTGCGGGTCGGAACTTTTGGCTGGTCATAAGTCGACGTTTGAGTCACATAAATCAATTTCGAAATTGCATGACCCGAAGAAAACGAGGAGATGAAAGAAAGGAAAAAAAAAGACCCTGGCGCTGACAATTGGACCGATAAAAACACTCGGCATAAGGATCCTGACAAAGGCTAACAAATTGTAAGAAATTGACCGCAATGAATCGAACGTGGAATGTCCGGCAATAAAAATGCATTTAAAACGGCATTACATTCACCGTGTATATAAATAGAAAATGAAAGTACGCGTGACATGCGGCAAATGCATCTCGTCGAGATGAAATGTGACGTTCCGCATAACTGTTGGGTCTACCACGTTTCTCACTGAAACCGACCCAAGCCTGGACACAATGTGCGCCCGCGTTAATTTTCCCGCTTACACGACATTCGCCCGTGTGCATATGGTAATGAATTCATGGCATGCCATTCGTCCCAGCGTTTCATTACGCGTTTGCAAACTTTTTGCATTCTTACGAAATTTCCGCCAACCAAATATCCCCCCCCCCTCTCCATTTGAGTACTCAAAATTGGATCGGTCTATCTCGTGCTCTTGAAAATAATAATCTTGCATATTTAATTGCATTCAAAAACAAGTTAACAATTTTCAACTTTTCGTAATTTAAAAATGCTTTGGATTAATGCCACTGTCAGTTTATAAATATCAATTTAAATGTTAAAAATATCCCCGGTCTACGACTATATATAACTTTCTTAATTAAATATATCGAGTTTTATTTTTAAAACAAAGTGGTGTACATAAATAGAGGACATTACACTCACAAAACTGTCTATTTAAGAGTAATAGAATCTTCTTATATTAAATAGGGATTCCATTCAGTATATGGACAAAACTAAATTCTATTTATAATAAGAATACATTATTCTTACAAAGCATATATTTATATTAAGAATAATTTCTATTTATATTAAATAGATGTGTTTTAAAGTAAAGAATAAAATAGTTTTAGTTTAAGAATATTCAACAGATGAAGCAAATTTAACCTAACAATGGTATGAAGTGTTTAT
>JABFPN010005331.1:0-13384 GCA_022817305.1 Leptoteleia sp. ZL-2020 | reverse complement strand
ATAGAATACTATACAATGTGTATAGAAAACATTCCCAAAAATTATAAGTGATACACATACAAAGAACGTATAGGTTCAGTATTCCAGGATTTATTGCTAAATATGCTATTTATTTTTCTCGGTGTAATTAAAATATAACGAAATTATTATCTTTTCATCCTAAAAAAGACGATTTAATTTTAACTTTTTACTGACATTTTACTCCCCAACAATATTTTTAATTAAAAAATATTTCACGAGTTATATTTACATGAAATGTTCTACACGAAGCGTGCTTTATTATTTCCATAGCAATTGTGTAACAAAATCATGTTTAAAAATGTAACATATTTTGTATTCTTAAACATTGTTCAGTTTTAAACTCAAACATCGTCGTAAAAGCTGTAATATAATGTAAAAAAAATTACAAAGCAAATTGCTCAGTATCTAAAAATAATTCGCTTTGGATTCACTTTTACATAATTTTCGTCTTGTAAGAAGAACAAAAGTGCTTTCAAGCCTTTAAAATAGGTGTTGCAAACCAAACAACCAAAGAACCCCAAACAGGCACAGTGGAGGGAAAGGCATAGCAGTGCTCCACGCAGATTGAAAGTTTGTTAAACAAAAATGTTAAACATTCAGAGTCTTTTTTTATATTTTAATACTCCTTCAGCGTTGTCTGAAAATCGTGCATGAAATAAACTTGACTCTTACAATCGTCGTTCTAAATATTGCACGAACTAAAGGTGAATTCGGGCGCAACAGTTGTAACTTCCGGTCACCTTGATTAGCATAATTCAAACGACTAAAAATCAACAACAGAGCCCCCACACACCATATTGACAAAACCGTTGCATTACAAAAAAAAAAAAATGTAATTATTCAGTATCACGTGCAATGGTCAGGATTCTAATGTGCAAAAATAGGATTAAAGTGAAAGAAGTATTGTAATAAATAATTGTATTCGTTGTGTTATAAAATAAAATTTTTTTGTTTGTACATACACTGATACTGCTACAATATAAAAAAAATATTTATCCTTTACGAACGTAGAAGATTGAAATTAAACCATGTATACTTTTTATCTATATACTTGTTCATAACATAACTGCTCAAGATAAAATATCAAACATGTTAATAATAAATTTAAGTACATTATTGATTAAATTGCGCAAATGGAAATTAATTATAATATAACATTATGCAAGTTGTTATATCACATTTTCAGTAATCAAACATATAAAAATCATTGGATTTTACTAGCCAATTAAAATTACAAACTTATTTCTCGACACTTTCTTGCGCACTTTCTCGAGTCCTATATGTATTTACGTTTTATTTGTTCAAACTTGTTCAAAAATAGTTGATTTATTGCTTAATTACAGTTAGTTCAAGACAACTTAAATTTCAATGTAATATATTTTTCACAAATAGTAAGTAAAATGTGTAATCATAATTTTATAAATATTTGAATGTTTGTCTGTACATTTATGCCGTATGAGAATAAAAAAAAAGTAATGAAATCATAGTGTTAGTTAAAGAAAAAAGTAGGAAAATTGCTAATTTTCTATAATTACACATTAATTGATAAAATAAATTAATATTTATGATAATTGAAAATAACTCAGAATTGACGTTAGAATTTTTAAGTACGTATTAAAATATATATTGCTTTGTTTTTAAGTTGAACAACAAGTGTATATTCACAATGGATGTTGATAAATGACACATGTGCGTATGCGTGTGCGTGCATGTATGTATGTGTATGTGTGTGTGTATATATACACTGAGAGAAAAATTTGTGTAAAAATTGTAATCTTTTTTTGTAATTTGAGGACATGTTGGATAAAATCAAAAATTATAAAATGTGCTCACAAAACACGTAAATATTATGATTTTTCACTTTATTTCTACAAATGTTTGAATACATTGTACAATTTTTGATTGTACTTTTCCCAACCTTGTCCATCATGTCTTCAAATTACAACGGAAAATTACAATTTTTACACAAATTTTTCTCTCAGTGTATATATGATTATATGTTACTTCTAATTGTTGAAGAACTTATCCAAAGATCTGTATCATTAATATATTATTAACAAACAAACAAAACTATATTTAAAATGCACGAGAAAAACCTACTACAAAATGATACATAATATGTGTCATAATATACCTCAATTACTTTAAATTTTGTTTCTATTGATTATTATAATTTATATTAAGTTAGAATTCAAATGAAATATTCCATCTAAGCTGCCATGATAAATAGTAATTTCAAGAATTTCTCAAATAAATTTTGCAATAAAATGTAAGTGAAACTTTTATAAATAAATAGTAATGACCCTCACTTTCACTGTAGATTTGAATTAATGTTAATTCTATGAAATTTAAGCGTGCAGTTTTTTCTGTATGAAAAAAAACTAAGAATTATTATATCAAGACACAGTTACATTAAAATTCATACATATATTCATAAAATCTATGGAAAAAAAAAACTTTGCATGAAATATTATTGATGATTGTATGCATTACTTTATTATTCATGATTAATTTATATTCTTTATATTGAATATTGTATATTCATTTTCATATATAGTTTATAAATCATAGGACATTGAAAATTTGTAAAATAAAAGTATTATGATTAATTAATAAGTATGTAATAAGTTATAACTTTTATAATAATAGATAAAACATTTTACGTATTCAAATTAGGAAATTAAAGTATAAAATATTACATGTCATTTTCCTCAAGACATTAACAAATTATATATTCAGAGAAACAGTGGAAAAATGTCCATTGATTATTAAAGTTTTCACTACGTAACTAATCTAAAAGAACTATTTTCTAGAATGTCTATGAGGGACAAAATAACAACAATTTTGGTTGGCAAAATAATAAGAGTGTGTTATACCCACTGGTTTCATGTAATTCTAAAGCTAATATAAATTTGAGATTGATATTGGTAGATAATTTGTAGTAGACTTTCATGTTTTTCTTTCTTTAAAATGTTGAATTAAGTTTGATCTTTTCAACGTTTCATTAAATATTTTTAATCTTACATCTATTCTTTTACTGTCCGGTTTAGAACCATGTCAGAATTGAGAATCAATGTAAATAACACGGAGTTATCGAATAGTCTGCCGTATATAAATTACAAACAAAAGCAATAAATTTCATTTCATGAAGTATTACCATAATAGAAAAGGTTTCACTTCTTATCATATGATCAGTAACTTGTCATTTCAGATTTTAATTTCTTTTATCATTTCCTTTCAATGGAACCCATTTTATTTTCTAATTCTTTAAGTCTTTGTCTTGTAGTTTAATATACTTTATAAATAATGCAATTAGGTTGAAAATAGGGACATTGGTATTGCTCATCCATTTCCAAATAAATATTCCATTTAACGAACTAACATAAATGTTTGTTATTTATAACAAAAATTCTTAAATCACACAAAAAAGATGAAAAACAAAACACATAAATTAAAAATAAACATATTACGTGTGCTCTGTGGAACACACGAGACAAGTAGAACTTCGTCGGGATCTTTGGGATCGGTACGTGGCTCGTACCCTTGTGCTTGCTAGGGTTTTGGCCACGTGCAACAAATAATATTCATACATACACAGCATGCGTATATAAAAGTTCTTCCATGGACTGTGTGCGCATGCGCGTACAGCCGTGCGACGACGCTCGATAATTTTAGTACACGGTGAGAAATGATTAATAGTGTATATATTATTATTGTATATAAATAACAAAGTTACTGACATTGTTATTAAACTGGTCATATACTTGTAAACATTGAAAAATCTAATATACTGCCTAACACGTCTCCCATCCGGTTCAATTTTTCTTGACAACTAAGTTCGAACCAGCACAGGCCCGTATCTGTTTACCAAAGTCTGGTTAATGGTATTGGACCAGAATCGGGCCTGTAAATCGATTCCGGCAATTTCCTATAGGGTAGCCTTTCAGCGGGTTTATCTTCCCGCAAGAAGTTCTACTTGGAAAGAAAAGAAAAGAAAAAAAAAGGGGGAGGGGGGGAAAGATAAAATGTGGAAGGCAAGCAAAGCTGGCAGCTTTAGCCGGGGCCGGGTCGACGATTGCCCCGGCTACCCCTGGCGCGAGGAGCGTCCATTAGATCAAAGTGGCAAAGACAAACTTTCGACTGAAGACTTTGGGGCATTGGTCTGGTAATGCGAGTGGCTGCTAAGAGGCCGGCGGACGCGCCGCGAGTCTCTCCTTTAGTAGGCAGGGCGGACTCGGTTTAGCAGCGTCGCGCACTCGGTTCCTGTGTGACAGAGAAGTGGCTTACCGCGGTTCGTGGCCCGGTCGAATGTCCGGTTAGTCTCAGTCGCTATCTGTTAAACCCTCTCTATTCCTCGTTTTTCGACTTAAGTTCCGTCCCTGTCTGTTTAGATTGCGTGAGATCGGAGGGATTTATTCGTTTTGTACGTGCGCATATACAAAGTCTGTGCAGACCCTGTGCATCTGTGGTAGAACCTAGTCGGTCTGCTCTGATCGGCTCTTCTGCAAACAAAAATCGATGCTGCGTTTAGCACAGGTGCTCTACGTCCGACCTTAACGCCTTTCGGCTTTCCTCCTCTCCCTCCTTTCCTCCTCCTTCCCCGCGTCCACGCTAACTTCGGCTACGCATGCCATTCAACACTAACTACACTATCATCTCATCCAACAACTTTGTCAAATTCATCTAAGAATTAGGACAACACAAACGTGGCGGGATTCGAGCCAAATAAGACAGAGGTAAACGGAAAATAAAAGAGGGCAGGAGCCCTTGTGGAAAAGAATGCTGAGAAATGTTGAAAAAAGCTGAAAAAATGCTAAAAATTTGGACTCTTTAGCATTGTTCAGTTTTTTTAAGCACTCTTCAGCAAGTTACTTCCACCGGGTAGGGAAGTCTGAAGGGGAATTGCGCTTCAATCGTTAAGGATTGCGCGGCCAACGCCGTCTCAACTACTTTCAAATTTGCCTCTAATGCATGCAAACAAATCCATACTCCGGTTCGCAGCCTAATGTCGCAAACCACCAGGATGTCCAGCGCTCCGCGCTTCCTGCCGATTATGTTTTGCCTCCCGATAATGCTCGCTTCAATGGGATTCTGTTTGCCTACTTTTCGCTTTTGTCCAACGGAATGGCAGGGAAATTGAATGAACAAACATTATTGCAACGATTACGCGTATAAAAATTTGTTTAAATTATACATTAATCATATCCATAAGCCAGTTTCTCAAAATACAATAACTTTAAAAGTTTGGCACAAATTAGAATTCAGTTTACTAAAACTTGGTAGGCACTAGTTCTTCGACTATAATATACTTCTCTTCAGATACTTGCTTTAGATATTTTAATTAAAAATCATCTTTTTTAAGAGCACTTGTAAACGTTACGTTCACATTTAAAATGCATACTTTTTACAATTTGAAAGTAGTAATTATTAATGAAAAACAAGTTACCTGAAACAAAGTCGAAAAACTAAAACTAATTCTCTTTCCTTAGTGTCAAAACTATCTAGCTTTTCGAATAACTTTTTCTACAATAAATGAATATTATTTATTAACAAACTTTATATAAAAAAAAAGACTTTGTAAATAATGGATATGTATTCCCGATAAAAAAAAACTTTGTTCCGAGTTAGCAATGCGTAAACTAATTTCTTATTCAACTATTTTTCTAAAAGAAAATCTTAGCCAATGATGCTTACACTAGAATTATATTTTTTTGTGCAATACAAAAAGTTTGACTGTTCACGATTTAAACTAATTAATTTAGTAACAAATAAAACATTTGCACTGACTAAAGAAATAAAGTGGACATAGACCAGTTGGTAGCTCTATCTTATCTCGAGCGAAGGAAAAAGTTAAAGATTGAACTAGTTCATTTTTAGTTCTGTACTGTATTAGTGATATAGACAAGATTACTAATTTAGACTTATGAAAGTTTTCGTTATAAATAATACAAGGCGAGATTGATTTAAAGATGATTTACGTGTTGCAGGAGAACGTTTTCAAGTGTCTGATATTGGTCATTGAAACTTCTTAAATCTCAGGCTGGACATCCTATGAAAAAAAAAATCTAGCAAACTACTCTGAAAGGGAAATGAAGAGAGTACGAGAGCGATCGGCTATCGGATTCGGCAAGCGGGGTCGTTGCACGCTTTTATTGTGACGCGGACAAAGCAGTTTGTGACGCGGACAAAGCAGTTTGTGACGCGGACAAAGCAGTTTGCGACGCTGAAATTTGGCGAATCGCAAAGATGGATCGGAGCGCCACTTGCCCCGGCAACTTCTTCGACGCCGTAATCAAAAATGGCAAAAACGTCACGTTTCAATTTCGCCGGAACGCAAAGGGCGTTTCATTTAAATGCCGGGTTGGGTATAATTGTTATTCCAAGTTCGCAGTTCGTGTCATGTTAACCGGTATACAACCCCCTTCCCCCTCCTCACTTTCGTTCCCTTGAACGGATGAAAATGTTTGGTTGTAATAACTAAAATTTTGTTTCTTTTTTGTTGAAAAAACCGACTTATTTAAGATATAATTCAAAATTCATTATCATCAATTTGGAAAATATATGGTAAGCTAAAAATTTTATTTAACTAACATCCATAAATGATTGGTTTTAACATTGTTATCTAATAACATATTCGTGTTGTCTAATATCCAGTATTTCACTGTTAATTAATTCTATGATTAATCAATCGACGTAACAGAAATGCACTTAAACATTAACATCGAACAGAATCTACATTATGTTAAATACTTAATTATTTAATACTGAATTATGGTTAATTTAACGACATTTATTCACCACCCCTCTTGTCCCCCTTCTATACCACTTCAACATTTATTACTGTTAACCACGTCTAATTTTAAAATAGCAGACGGTATTCCGTGCCACCTATCGACATTATTGGCTGACATTTCACACTGACATATTCCGCCGAAGGAGGAGAAAAAGAAAGAGCAACATTAATAAGGGAAACAAAAGAAAGGTAAGAGAAGCCGGGTTGGTTTAATGTCGAATAATCGTACATTGGACTATATCCCGAATCGCGCGGTCGTCCACCGCTGCGAGTCAAAAAGGCCATATGAGACACGTAAGAGGAGTCTAAAATATTCACGATATACGATAAGCACGCATCAATTTAAACTTCGTACGTCTACGCTATCGACGAAAAAGGTCACGCCGCGCCAACAAATCAATATGTAACCAAATTCGCGACTAGACTTACGTCAAGCTAAAAACAATTTCAGGGACAGTTCCAGGCCACGGTTTTATCGAGTCGCGTTTTCCTCTCTCCCCCCCCCCTCCACTATTCGTTGCCCATATCATTGGAAATTTCAATTGCTTCAATTTCACAAATTTTCAATCATTTCATATACACTACACAAAGGTATTTAACCTGCGCGTATAATTTCGTATCAATACGCGTTTGCATTTATTAGTATGGTCCCTAATAAAAGTGAAAAACATATGGTCCATATATGATTTAACAATTTCTAATAAGGGAATAAATTCATACATTGACATATGTTTTTCCTTAATCCATATATGGCCATATATAGTTTTACCATATTTTTTTTTACCATATATCGACAATATATAGCCATATATGGATTTAGGAAAAACATATGTCCATATATAAATTTATTTTCTTACATGAAATTGTTATAATGTATATGGACCATATATGGACCACAGATATTTCATTTTTTGAATAACATCATGGACACGTCTAATAAAAAAAAAAAATTTTCTCTTGCAACAATAAAGTGACGATAAATATTATCGTAAATTTGAAAAGCAAAGAAATAATGGAAAGAGGCAAAAAAAAAGAAAATTGATGAAGAGGACTATTTTTAATTTGAAAATGTATTTCCATGGCGGCCGCGTTCTTTTGTGAGTTAAGAGCGCACGTTAGTCAGCTTATTCCAGGGCGTTCGTTTTAAAAGCAAAGAAGAAAAAAAAAAATACAATATATCAGATTTCTGTGTAAATCTAAATCTCGAAATATTAAAGAGAGGGCCGTGCCGCCGGCTGCACCGGTGGAAGCGACGCGGAACTCCGAACCTTCCCCCCCAGCCATCCCCTCCCTCACCCCCGGACCACCACCCAAGGATAAGGACTAATAGGTTCGAAAAATTTCCGGGGCTGATCTTCGTCTGCTCTATAACATTACGTGCTCGTCCGTCGCGAAAGCAATTTCCCTATTGAAAAATTCGATACTTTCCTACCTCGGAAATTTCTTGCCATTTTTTCTATTCACATTTGTTTTATCAATACAGTCAGAAAAAAATGTACCCACTTTCAGAAAATTGAACAAAGAAATTTTTCCTATTAAAACTAATAGAAAATCAATTAAAAATAAGAATATTCAGTTGGTATACAATAAATTTAAGTTTTTATATTAAAAGGAAATTAATTTTATGATAAATCTTATTTCAGATAATACTAAGCAGATTAAAGAGATGACACTTACTTACTTTAAAATATACATATTTTCGTATGTAGTGTGGGTATGTATATATGTATATATAAATCATGCAATTGTTAAGTTAAATTTGTATCATCTGTTGAATATTCTTAAACTGAAACTATTTTTATTATTTTCTTGAAAAAAAATATTTGTTTACTATAAATGGAATTATTCTGTACATAAATATATGCTTTATAAGAATTATTTATTCTTATTATAAATAGAATTTCGTATCGTCCATATAATGAATGGAAATCCTAATTAATATAAGAATATTCTATTACTCTTAAATAGACAGTTTTGTAAGTGTACAATCTTCTAAGTTAATAAAATGATGATGAAAAACGACAATAAAATGACAAGTTTTAATACGTATTGCGTTAACAATTGACACGAAAATGACAATATTTCTTACTTTTGTTAACAATACAATACCCACGACTAATTTGAACGCAATACATATTAAATATGTTTAATTTACAATCGTACTGCTCAGTTAACACATGTTACTTTATGCTGTTATTTCTTTTTCAGTGTTCAATGAATTTTTTTCCTTCCTTAAGTTTAATTAATAATTATATTATTATATAAAATATGGTTTATATAATATTTAAAATAAAGCATAAATTGCTTTAAAATTCCTCGATTTTAATGTATTTGATATTTATTGCTAACTTTTCTGCATATTTACATTAACCAACCGAATTAATATTACTCAAGAAAAATTTACAAAATATATATTGTCAAATTAAATTATTAAGTGTTGTATATATTTTGCAATGTAAATTTAATTGCATTATTTATATTATATTATATTTAACGTTAATTTTTCACCGACTATTTCACATTAAATTATAATTGTAATAGACAATTAGTAACTTACAAGTATTATACGCACGAATGTAACTTTTTATAATATGTAAAACGTATCTATGATACTGAACAAAAAGTTATAATCAATGTTTTTGTGACGTAAAAAGATTATATATCGTAAAGTAAAAATGGCTAATTTTCTCGAAATTAAGGTAATTTGATCAATTGCAGGCAGTACGAACTTTAATCACGTAAGTTTCCAGGAGGTGGCTGCTTTAATAACATAATTTATTTATCACGTGTTTATTCGTATGTAAAGATGTCATTAACTGTACATTTCGACTTATTTTCGTATCGTTCACAATTTTATGCCATACATAATTTAATACATCCAACATTTTATTGTGCACGATTCTTTTTGTTTAAAAAAAAAAACATTTTATGTTTGAATCATTCTTAAACATTTTCATTGCAAGGCACTTCCCTTAATTGCAAACTTTAAAACTCTTTTCCAACTGCTCTTATTTTATTTAAATTTATTTCTCATAATCTCGAAGTTTCTTTTTTTGTGATTTAGTCATAAATATTAAATATATACTCACTCAAAAAACAAATAATTTTGAAATTATTATCTTAACACGACATCAAGATAAATTACGAAATAAAAGAAAAATATTATAAAATTTATTCAAAATATAAATTTCATAAAACTATTTAAAAACGTAAAAATAATAATCTAGAATCTATAATTTATGTCAACATTGGTCATAAGACCAATACTTTTCAATCACTAATTACCATAATTCTTGAAACGTCACAATTTAAATTAATCTCAAGAAAATTTACAATCTAACAATGTGTCCTTTTATTTATAATTGCCTTTTGAGTACAGCATCTATACATGATAATGAAGACAAACTCAGGTCAGCAATTCCATGACAAAAAATTTGTGGGTTATTCGATTTTACACGAACGAAAAACACTTGTTGTATATTTCTGTCCCTTCCTCTTTCTTTGAGGACTACAAAGCTCACATACTGTTTCAGCCTTATTGTCTTATGGTATCTGGGAAGAATAACCTAATGACGCTTTTAATGACTACGTGACTCAAAGCTAGAATATTATTGAAGGTTTTTTCCGAAACCTTTTTCCATCGATAACGCTTAATACGATTAAATTGCTTGAAGTGTAAAATTTATTAAATACACATCATCTAATCTTTATAAATTGCTTTCTGATTTATTGTTCCCCCTATTTTTATTAGTAAAAAAAAAATTAATTTTTCTTATTACGTTACATGTATTATGTATTTAACATAAATTTTTTTAGAATTGAAATATTACAATTTATTGTGGTCAATTATAATAATTAATGTTGAATAATTTCATAAATTGAATGGAAACTCGAATTATATTTATTTGACTTATGAATTGAGAAAAAGAAATTAAAGAGTAAGGTAAATAAATTTTACGAACGGCATTATTTTGGTCGCTACCTGAATGTTAGCTCTGACTGACATTCCAACTCAATCGCCAAATCGATTTTCGTGCCCATCATATGTTATATTTTTATTAAAAATAAAAGTTATTTCACGCGCGTAATGTCCAGTCTTTTTTTTTCGCAACGTCAAACTTTTCATCTCCGATATTGAATTACAATATTAGCTGACATAATGCAATAATAATTTCCATAAGTCAGACGAAGTGGAAGCGCTATAAAATTTCATACAGCGCCAGGATATTACGCTCGAAGGAACCCGAACGATTTTTAACGTCGCTCATGCACTCTATAAATTAATCCTTTAACTCGGATTTAATTAAACATATTTCAATTTGCGCGAAAAATGAGCGCTCAACTTTATTTCGCCGGACGATTATCGTTCTGGCGAGAGCAGTTTTTTCTCCTCCTCTTTTTGTAACTTGAAATGAAAATTAGAATTGAAGTCAATTTTGTTTTAATCCTTTTAAGGATCCTCCCTTTGATTTTCTCTTATCTCTAAATCAAACGTTCGTTAACAAAATGTCTAGTTTGATCTCATATATTGATTTGCTTATGAGAAATGTTCATATTTCACTTGACAATGATATCTCATGTTTAATTTAATTTAATTAATAATTTAAAAAAATATATTACTTTAAATTTTTGTTGATAAACTACATAGTAATACAAGCAATCGCCTGAAGTAAGAATTTTTATGGAAAACGATTTTTCGGGACGTTGATACTGTACTGGCATCCCGACTCCCAAGCCACCCGATTTAAAACCGGGCACGCCCGGTTTTATTTCTACTATCATCATAGTTGATTTCCGTGAATACTATATAACATTTTAGTTCCAGTTACCTGAGTTTTAGTTAAAATAACCATAATATGGTTAATTCAACAAGAATTCTACACTGAGAAAAATATAACAGAAAAAATTACTGTTTTTAACTGTATTTTAAATGTCATATTTATAGATAAAACCGAAAATTTTCCTGTTAAAAAACGGTAATTTTTATCAAAAGACGGACATGTGGCTCAAATACAGTTAAAAACAGTAATTTTTTCTGTTATATTTTTCTCAGTGTAGTATTCACGAAAATTAACCACGTGACTCTCTTTTCTCAGTCTTGAGTTATTTGATGAAAGAAAATGATAATCAATTTATAAAATTGCTAATTAAATTACGGCCTTATTAAGTCGGTATTTAACCGATTAAAATAAATACTTTTAATAAAATAATATTTATAAGTTAACAATATATAATACTGTACCCCAAAGTAGGGGCAAAGTAAAACTTCGTGTCACATTTAATACATAGTTTCATAAAAGGTTACGAGAATTGTACAAGTTTGTATGATCCAGTGTAATAAAAATTATTTACAATCACTTTTGTAATATATAATTAAATATGACGTGTAAACAAACTTTATCAACTTTTATAAGGTTGGACATATTTGACTCAATAAACCAGTTGATTCAACTCGATCCTACTTGATTCATCGTGGTCTTTTTTCTACTCTACATAAATAATATTAGACAAAATTACCTTTTGAACATTAAACAGGGAACAAAGTATCCAGAAAAAGAATTGGCACTGTTAATAAACGCGCGCGTCACACACTGAACTAATAATTTAACGATTATTCACGAAACAGTTGACTGACAAGAAAAGCAAAAATTGAGTCGAGTCGGAACAAAGTTTCGTAACTTTGAGCAACGGAGCTTAAACGTATGACGGTCGGCGAAGGACTGAAGTCCTCGTGGGGAAAAAAGCAACTCGTTTAGAGTTCACAATAGGACGACCATCCTGTCGCCACCGCCCGAGCTTCGCCAATTGCTGGCAGTCAGTTCTACGCGCGCACCAATTGGCAGCTCTGTTTACTTAGCTCCCAAAGCTTTTATGACGAGTAAACACTCGGCATCAAAACTCGGCGATTTTCAAATTTCTATCCCGACCCTTCTTTCTCACATTATACCGGAACAGCTTTATTTTTATGGCTCGCTTTTCTTTAGTTATTCACTTTAATGTGCAAGCATTGTCTTCGTTATTCTCATTTTACTAAACATTCTTCGCTTCCCTAATTAGGCTTATCTAATATAATAAAATTTCTATATTCAACAAATTACACATAATTTTCCCAAAATATTTGTAATTTTATTTATTACTTCCACAGTATGTTTGGTATTATACTTTCAGAATATCATTATCCCTAGTAAGAATTGAATCCGGGTAAAATCCGGGTCCTAAGTAGGTAAATTCGTTTTAGAGTTAGGGCCTTTACTGGCCTAAGATGGGTTATTTGGGTAACTTTCTGCATTCTCTCCCACTTTGTGTCAAAGTATGATTACCTGTTTAGGGTGCACCTGATAATACCCGTATTAAGCCTATACAAAAATACTCGTAATGGCCCTAGGTTGGCATTATCCAAGTGCAACTAGTAAGGGCCTATAAAAGCCCGGGCTATTGCCAGTATAGGGGATATCTGGGTAAGGCGTTACAAAACTAACTAGGGCCCAGATTAGATTACATAGACTGGACCAGTATAGGGTTACCCAATATCGGCAAACCCGGAGAGGCCCTACCAAAGACCCAGACTGG
>JABFPN010005330.1:0-13385 GCA_022817305.1 Leptoteleia sp. ZL-2020 | reverse complement strand
CACGATACACTGTTAAATATTTTTGACTTTTTATTATTTTTATTATTTAACCAAATTTTAACTTACAACTTTGAATACTGACATATGGCGTTTTTGGCATGAAAGTAGATGCCGAACCAATCACAAGGTGAAGTTAACTTCAAAACATATGCTGATTTAGCATCAGATAACCGTTCAATTAACATTTTAAAGTCTGCTTTTAGAAAAAATTTAATTTAGCATGGAAATTTTTTCCCGTGTAAGGTTTCACGGCCACACGTGCAAAAATTTAATAAATTCGGATCGATTTATACAAATAAACTTTATGAACAAAAAGTCACGTTGCATTGATTACAAAGTCCTCTTTCATTTTATTACAGATATAATTATCAACCCGATAACCAATAGAAGTAGTGAAGTGAAAAATCCTTAATTAAGTGAAACATGACAAGGATTGTCTCAGCATTACGATTATTATTTGTCTCTTATTTATATTATATATATATATGAATATACTTGACATAAAAGGGATAAATATACAATGTTGTCTTGTAATATTTTCTAAGAAATTTCATTGAATTATATGATATTGGATTACATAATATTTTAAATAAATATAAAAAAAAATGTGATACTTAGTTTTTGTGATATTAATTTCAAAAACTGCCATAGTTTGTGGATAAAAATTCATCAAATTATTACCAAGTCCGAAACTTACTATAACAGAAAGTGAACATAAAGATAAATGTGTTTATGCAGAAAGAAATAACAAAATGTATTTATATACAAATATGTTCATCTGCCTTTGTTTACGTAACACTTAAACAATTCGACTCCACTTTGTTTTGCTCAATGAATTTCGAGGTAATTAATGAAGAAAGACAATGTTTGCTTGCAAGCTAAAGTTTTAAATTAACTTTTATGAAAAGAAAACATACATAATATGAATTAAATGTTACTTTGCAGCACACTATAAACGATTATATTTATTTTTTTTCTCTTTTTGCGTTTAAAGTGATACATTTAAATATTAGTGGGTTTTCATTTTTAGCACGAATAATTAGAAACGCAGGAGCTGCAAGAGTATATTGCGGTGCAACGTGCAGATCTCGCCAAAGACAAGGCGAAAGGGAAGCCCTTTTCCCAAACAATATCGCGGTACTTGACAAATGAGGGTGCGAATGAAAACAAATTCTCCAGCTATCGATTTTCCCTTCGTTTTTTTTCCTCCCCTTTGCTTTATGTTATTTTTTTTTAACTTTTTAAAATAATCGCAAGATTTCTCTCATTCATTTTTAAACCTCAATAAATCGCACGAATATAAATAGTTGGATATTATAATCCCAGAAACAAAAATTATATGAAAAAGAAAAATTAAACATTTAAATGTCTACATAAATTTTAGATATAATGACGAATATAAAAATAACTAACCCGTGTTATAATATTTAATAAAATAACATAAAATCCTTTTAAATTATAAACGTTAAATTAAATCATTTTTATTACTATAATTATTGCCTCGATATTTAATAAATTGTTAATTAACTGTTGCTATTTTATTATTATTTTCAGTTCGCACTACATTTTTAATATTTGTTATTATTTAAACTATTATTATCATTTGTGCATCAATACCCGATTTATAAAATTATAATTTGTTGCATATATCATCGCAAACCGCAAATATACATAAATAAGTTGGCTTTAAAATTGTGACAGAGGAAACCTTTGAGCCATTCGACAGAAAGCCTGGCACTTTGTTCTTTTCCACGCTTTTTGATGTCTTCCTTTTTTTTTCCGAGCGACCAGGTGGCTCGACCAACACACCCAAAACCGATTTATGAACCCACATTAATGCACGTACGTTACGCGTGTAACGTGTATGTAATCCTCATATATTTGATGTATAAAGTATGTATAAGCGACGTGTCTCCCCGGTTGGTTCCTCGAGCGCTGTTCACACGGTGCTACGACCTCAACGCTGCCGCATACTGCTTCTGACTCGCTCGCCTTTTTCCACCGTAACATTGTCCGAAAATCACGCCAGAACTTTTCTGGATACGGCCGCTCCTTTGCTCGCACATTTTTTAACCCCATAATGTATTGTACTCATTCTCGGCAGGACATGGATTGGATATTAATTTCTTTTTTTTTATTGATTTAAATTTCATAATTTCATAAGAGGAAAGATCTAACAAATGTTGCTAACAATGTTGTAAACTTGATAAAAATCGAAAAATTACTATCGTAAGCTGGCAAAATGTGTCAATTTATCGACAATTATTGTTGAAAATAGTTGTTGATGTGATGATACTTTTTGCCAACTTGAGATAGTAATTTTTCAATTTCTTCAAGCATATAACCAGTTTACCAATAATGTTAGTAATTATTAATCCCTTTTCTCCGTGTATACACTGAGAAAAAAGTAAAGCAAAATTGAAAACAATTTATATTCATTTGAGGATATCTCTGAAGAGTGAAAAATTTTACTATTAAAAATAGTTATTACTTTTCTAATATATCCTCAAATTGATACTAAAAATAGTCATTTGAGATATACCTTTTTTCTCAGTGTACAGTGATAGCTAACTAAAAACTATCGTTATTTTAGACCGAAATAAATTTATCAGCAGTTTTCCAATGTAATTATGTAAAAATATTTTACTCGTTATACAAACAATAAAAAATTCATTCCAATCTCCAACTGCCAAATATTTAAGAATTATCCTAGATAAACTTGTTCCTCGCACTTAGAGCAAACAATCAACGATATTATAATTGGACGATATTTATTCAAGTTAAACTTTGAATGTCACGTTCATTGTTCGGCTGGTATTGAACTTTCGCTTGAACTTTTCTGCCACTGTACTTTTTTCACGTCGATAATGCCTCTACCTTCGCGGGGATGATTAATCGTGAAAATGTATACTTGGTATTCGGTATCACACAAATAACTTCATCCAAATTGCCGAGCATTAAACGTAAATCCACGTCTCGTATTTGGAAAGATAAGTTCATTGAAAAAATTACTGACAATAAGAACGAAGTTTTACATACAACCATGCAAATCAATTTTTCATTCTAAATCCTCTTTTACCCTCGAATACCATTTATTTAAAACAATACTTGAAGTAAAATAACATACAAAATTACTCTTTTTAACTGTATTTCAGCCACATGTCCGTCTTTCAATAAAAATTACTGTTTTTTAAAAGGAAAAACTTCTATATCATCAATAAATACAATATTTAAAACTCGTGTCTTTGCTTTTAAAGCTCAATAATTTATTTTTGAAAGACAGACATAGCTGAAGTACATTTAAAACCAGTAATTATTTCTGTCACATTTTTCTCAGTGTAAGAACGTATCCAACTTTTTTTACTCAACAACCAATTACTCTTCTCATCACCCGTGCCGATTTATATACGAGAACAATATTAAGGAACGACGACGAGTCGAATGAGGGTGGGGGAATAAGGAAAGTGAATTTGGATGGAGCGAATCCGCGTTCGATTGCGATTGGAGGGCGCGCAATTGAATCACTTAGTCGATTCCAATTGTTTGACCTTATCGTCCTCCATCATTGGAAGCGCCTATCCAATCGGCCGTATCGATTTTCACGGCGCGCGTTCGATTGTGTAACGTCACAATTGTCAACTACCGAGCAACATCGCGAACAACGGCCGGAACTCTTCATCCAATAAAGCCGGGTCGCGCGACAAAGAAGGCACGTGGGATTAGTGCGTTAAAGGTACAATGTTAAAACGATCGTTGATGCCGGCGGGGTCGGGGTGGGAGGGTGGTGGGGGGGGAGGAGATTTGCCGAGCCGCGGTGTCGTCGCCGCGCCGCCGACTTTCAGTCATTCTAACAGGATGATGGTCCACCGATGGCTTCGGCGTCGGAACGTTATTGGCAAAAACAACCCTTTCTGTTTGACATCACTTCCCCCCCCCTCCTCCTCCTCCCTTTCCTTATTTGCTCGTGACTTGTGTCTCATGACATTGCGAAGATTAATTCAATTAATAGATACACGGAAAAAAAAGAGTATTCGCTTTGGTAGATAAATGAGTTTATCAAGCAATTTTTAACTAATTTAGTAAGAATTTATTCTATTTGCAGAAGGACCTAAATATTAGATCGACTAAAATGAATATTTAAACGTTACATAAACTGTATGGCTGATTCAACCATACACTTATCTTATGGGGACTGAATATAACCTCAATATGTCAAGGAAACCTATTTGGATTTCACTGTATTTTGGATTAGATAAATTTGTATGGCTGATTCAGCCATACAGTGTATGTCAATTGAATCAACTAGCTAGGTTAGCTTTCAGAAATTCGACTCACATAAATTTGTTTGCCTACACTGAAAAAAAATTTTTGAGTGCTTTCAACTCGATAGTAGAGTTGACGAAGACACGCTTAAAACAATCATATTAGAGTTAAACCTCCCATATTTATATAGTTGAATTTACTCGATATTCAAACTGAATAATTGAAATTGGCGAAACGACGATCGGTCTATATCTCGTGTTACAAAACAGTGACATTAGCGTAGTGGTTTAAGTTTTAACACTCTATTGAAACATCTAACTACCGAGTTCAAACCCTAGCGAAATTTTCTTTTATAAAATTATTTAATCAAATATTTTTTCGTACCAACTACACATAGAGTAAATTCAACTCAAAAGATAATTTATTTGTATTAATAAAATGAGCTGTGTCAAATTATAAATAAGCTTGATCGTATTTAACTCAGAAAACGAGTTGATTCAACTCGATTTTACTTGATTCAACATAGCATTTTTTACAGTGTACAATAATTATAATTTCTACTTATCCCAATAATGGCCAAACAATATAACTAACTTAAATAGAAATTTAGTAGTGCACTTCATATTTTTTTTTCGTGTAAACAGTGATTTTAATGTAATTTTATTCCGGATAAGGAATAGAAGACACGTTTTAGATGGTCTTTCAGATGGGCAGATGAAGTTCCAGGGGTACCAAAATTTAAATAGATCATTATACGAAACTGACGAAACTAAAATAATAAAAGAATGGATGGTACTTAGTTCAGGTATTGATAAATACGTAGGAAAATGGACGCTTTTTCAGGAAAGACGACTATGTATATGAAAACGCAGATAACCGGACGCAGATAACAGAGAAAAAGAGCACGATGATATTAATAAGTAGAAATAAATTGGTTGGATTTAAATAATACAGCGTCGTAAGATTAGATATGTAGATCGAAGATAGATAAGTACGTATTAATCGAATTGATATAAAAGCAGATAAAAAGATGCTTGGGTAAATAGACGGCGAAACTAAGACACAGATGTCAATGGAAATAAATGAATATTTAAATGCATGTACGCAGATGCGACAATGCGATAATTAAGATAATGGTGTAATCCGCTGCAGTGGAATCGAACGGAGTACGCCGTCGCGCCGCTGGATATTCGTGGACGCGGATCGATGCATATAGACGCTAATTATACAAGAAAAGTCACAATCGATTTTGGCCGACTGCTCTTCTTTTGCGAGCGACACGCGCCGCGCTTCCAGTCATTAAAATTTCACGGCTGCCATTTCGGGCGGAGAATTTCCCGCGACAAAAACCAAAAATAGAAAAATTTAAATCGTCGAGTAAAATTGGAAAACATAATGCACATTCGATGAAATGGGCGTTCGGCGCACTGAATTTTCGACGGTACGAGTTTTGCGCCACATAACAGTACAACGAAATGAGCCGTTATCTAGTCTAATAGAGAAGTCAAATTGAATTTTATGTTACTTAAAATACCTGGGAATTAATACTACATCTACTGAAATTGTTTTTTGTAATATTAATATTAATTATAATAGTAATTTCATGGACAGAAATACTTTATGCAAATAATCGAACTTCTATTAGTGATGGAATTAGCCGATCGCTAAATAAATTGTATAAACAAACGCGAATCAATAACCGACACAGACGATCGGATGATGCAATCCGTCGGGTATAAAAAATCACAATAGTCCGCGCGACTTTATCCCCGGCGTTCAATTATGCATCTGTTCGTGCGGCAACTCGTCGCAGGAGTTTTCTGTTTCCAGGAGTCGATCGGCGAATTATTTATACGCGTGCGGTTATTTTCAACTTGCAAGTTGAAGTTCAAGTTGGCCGCGACGTTAAATTAGACTCCACTCCGGGAAACTGCGCAGAACCGCCGAGGAAATATGAGTCGTCCCGAATTTCATGGAAAGGGGGGGTTTGCACTTAAAAAGGAGGCCTCGGCGTGGGGCCACGACCAGGGCCCGCTTTAACTCTTAGGATGTAGTGAAATGTGCGAAGCATTCCCTAGTAAAGCTAAAACTGGGCGTGGCCGGATTTAAATCGAGTTTTTTATGGCTTGGGACCAAACCTGGACCAGACCAAATAACCTGATCGAGCAATGATTGGGGATATAACGCCGGGTATTGATATGGTCCTGGGTGGGATGCCATGTAACAACAAAAAGTCTTGATTGTTAGACTATATACCTATCTATCTATATATATATAAATCTTTTTTAAAAAATTGTATTTTTAAAAAAAATCTAAGTATATATAGGAGTATATAATAATACCATTGTGAAATGGTATCCATGCCAGAACCTTCCCAATTTTTGGTAAAATGTTGATCTTGTCGGAGTACGTGGTCGATCCTCGATAGTAAGACTTGGATGCCCCATCGGAACCCTATTTCAATTTTTTAACGACTAACGCGTCGCTCTGACTCCCCGAGAACTTAATTGCAAAGTCAGGGAAAGGCGCGGCTAGACGTTGGCTGGCGATGCTCGCGGGTAAAGTCAATGTCGAAATTAGTTTTACAGTCGAGCTTAATAGCATTTGGTTATTGGATGACGGTGTTAACTGGATTGCGGGCACTTGGCTAGAGGGCGCCAATGCGTTAGCTTAATCAGGAGTCGCGTATCACGATCATTTGTATTATTTCTAGGCTAAATAAGTGCACCATTTGTGGCAGCAAGTATTTAACGCGTGGAAGGATGGCAACTTTTTTTTCACGAATCTGATTGTACCATAAATGTTTTGGGGTTCAATTAATTAAAATTTCATTGATATCACCTAAATAGATTATCCAATTAGAGCTTCCTTCTAATAACAATTGTGGAAGGTGTAGATTTTGAGAATTGTCATAGGTGTTGATGTATCAGAGTATTAGTTTATGAATGGCAATATAATTGGGGATTATAAACAAGAAAATAATAATAATTGAAGGTGCGAGAACAAAAGGACGCTTTGTTTCTACACGAGGGAAATTAAATTTAAATGACTATAAGAAAATCTTGAATGATGGACGTAAGAGTGTAAAAATAATTTCTTGGCAACATCGTAAATGCCTGGCATAATGGGCGCCCAAGTACTCATGAAAATGAAAGGTTAGAACTGTAATAACTCAGACTCGTCTTATTGTGCCTAAGTATCACCTATTTATACTGATAATGAAAAATAGAAAAAAGTAATTTGTTTAATAGGTACGCTCTATTTGTCTTGCTTCAATAAATATAATGCATTGTAATTTGGAATATTATATAACAAAATATAATATTCTTATTATAATAATTCCCAGCTAAATCTCCAATATACTGGAATTTCAGACTTTTCATTTCAAATTTGTTTAAAAATATTTTATCTCAACAAGATAGAGTATCTTATAAGAAACACTTTCTTTGGTTGGTAAAACAACTACTTGGATAGTGAAGTTAACTGAACCGAATACTTGGCACCAAAATCTGAAACTTTTCCCTAACTGTATAATCAAACGAAAGAGGTAAACATTTGGAATAAGGAGCATTCGAGCGATATTAACAGACGGACGCAAAGCGGGTCCCACTTGTCAATTTCAATAAGCCCGAATGAAACAAAGATCCAGCTATTAACGGGATTGCGAAGCGCACCCGTGCATACTTATATTATTTACAACTTTCGTTACATAATTGCACGGTTTAATTGTATAAGTTCATTATGACGCGGACGAATAACACGTTATGAGCACTCATCGCTCCGATTTACCTTCGTCGGGCTTCTTTATTTTAGATTGCGGCTTATTTAAACTTTCCTTCGCGCGTTCCAGTTGATTTTTCTTATCTGCTGAAAACAAGCGGAGCCTTATTTGGGCGAACCTGCTACCTCGACAATTTTCTCGCGTACAAAAAGTAGCAATGAAATTTTTACACGTACTCTTAGCGTTGATTGAGCATTGAGAAAAAAATATATTGGGATAAATTAACATGTTTTGTGTTAACTGAACTGTACGAATGTAAAGTAAAAAAAATTTTTGACGTTCCAATAGGAAATGATTTACTAGGCACTAGTACTGGTACCAGAATAGTGCCAGAGTTACCAGTACTGGCCCAAGTCTGGACCAACATAGAAATTGAAAACATTTCATATCCATTTAGAAGTATTTTTTTTTTTTAGAAGTAATGAAATATTTTCCTATTAATAATGGTAAAAATGATAATCATAAAAGCAATTTCTACAATTTTTGTATTAAAAGCTACTGTATAACTTTTTAATTTTACCATTATTTACAGTAAAAACAGTTATTCTTCCAATTTGTCCTTTGATATAAAGAATAATGATGTATAATTTTTCTTTTTTCTCAGTGCAGTTAACACAAATCATATCAAATTTTAATACCAGTATTTTCAGAGTGAACCATACGATTATAAACTTAGAAACTTGATCGTACAACGCTAAAATCTTATACTTTACCATCACCCTACCTATCCCACCCGTTCAATAAATAAATTTTAATGAAATGTCCCATGGTTGGTATGATTTCGACTTCGATATAGCCGGCTCGATCCAAACGAATGCTTTCGCAGAAACGAACGTTAATCGTTTGGACGTTTTGAATGTCAAGTCAAGTTCGTGTGTCAATTATGTACGTCGGTGTATGGCTTTCCAATTACTCTTATAGAGGCAATCTTGGTTGGATCGCCGACTTTATATAACTGCAATGTACAGTTTCGTATCACGAAAAATCGCGGGTCCGCGTCACAAAGGTTCACGCCCCGCCGAGCAAACACGTACAGGCGTCTTATAGATATGCGCGGGAACAGTCCGCGTCAAATCAGAACCATTTCGTCTCGTTGAATTCGCCGCGTTATTTTCCGCGTCGTCTTCTTTCCCGCCCGCCTTGCAATTTTCATCTTCAATTTACCTCACTTTGTCGCGCCTCGATTAACGGGTTACCCAACTTTCCTCCACATTCTACCCGGTTACTTAGACAAATGAAGATACCAATATATAAATCTTATTATCATATAAACTCTATTAGTGGGGATAAAATTGTACGTACAAATGCAATTCAAATGAGTGCAAACACACTTGCTTAAAGCATGATTTCGCCCCATTAATTTTCAAGTGTTATTTTGTATGTAAAATTGTTGGCTTAGTGATGTAATAATAGTTTCACTCGCACGGAGAGAAATGAGTCGAATAAATTATTAATATAAATCGTGAAAAAGAGATATAGTTGAAAAGTATATAAAAATGTGTATATAATGTAAAACTGTAAATAATGTTATAAAGGAAACAAAACTAAACCGGGACATTTTATAACGTAGTACATAAAGTTTTATAGATATTTCGGGTACTTTTTCTCTCCAGTAATAAAAACTTGTATACAATTTATTGTTTAAAGAATTAGTTAAAAGATGGAAAATAAAATTGATTTATTTTACAATTTTATTTTAGTTTTGCATAAAAAAAGAATTTTTTATCACGTATAAAATAAGTTTGTCTCTTTTCTTTTGTTATTTTATTCAAAGGTTCCTGATTGTTCCGCACTAAAACGCTAATTTGAATAGTAAGTAACGGAACACTAAGATGCATGTTAAGAATGCAACAGAAATTCTTAAATTCGGTCTTAAATTGTTAGAAACCTTTGGATGTTAACCAAACCTGTTGCTTTACAAACCAGAACATGTTATTACCGAACATGTTACATGCGCGTGCAATAAACATTATTATATCAATAGATTACGTTTCAAAAATAGCACAACCAAGGACACGCAAAATGAATTTAATGCAAGAGTTACAATAATTTATAAAACAAAAAAAAAACAAAAAAAACGCTGAGTCGAAGCGTTTCTATGATTTCAGTAAATCCATGTATAACCGTTTATGAACAAAACCTAAATAATATTTGGCTTATAAACAATTTTACTGCACTCCTCCCACCCTCACATTTTTTTAAAAACTATCACAATCGTACTTCCACTTCATTCACTCCTCGCTACAATTCATTTCATGAAAAAAACTATTATTTCCTTGGTAAATTTGACTTCCATGTAACCTGATATCGATTGCATTCAAATGCCTCTCATTTTAGCCAACTAAACCTTGACTTCATAACTGTTGTACCTTTTTCACTTCAACCTAAAAACTTCATTTTAAATCAACCTTTATTTGAAACCAGCAAATGCTATCTAACCTGAAATCGATATTTTTAAGAATACCTTCGGTGCGCGATGAAATCTAGAAAATATATTCATTTTCAATGTGTCCCACATTTGTTGGGATCAGCGATGCCCAACCGCAACGTGCCCGGACATTTCCACCCCCCCCCCCCCTCGACATCGTAATTCAATGATTAATTAAAAAACGCCCGTGAATGCGTGCCTTGATTTCGTCCGCGCAAGCCGAATTGACAATTGTATAACGTTTAGGATCCGCGCGAAGGGCAATAAATCGTCGCTCGCGGTCTGCTAAATAACCAACCAAATTGCAAATGAAATGTGTGCAATTACCCAGTGGGAAATGTACCACTGGCTTCATAACAAGTAACGGCATGGTACTAGTGTCGGGGTTACCAGTACTGGCCCGATATAAAGCCAGCATGAATTTGTACTGGAGTGATAACACTGGGTTAGTACTGTTTAAACAAAAGAAACTGTATTACTTAATTACACTAAAGGGATAAAAATATTAATTTTTAATAAAAAGTTTAATAGTTTGGCATTATACTTGTAGAATATCATTATATGGCAAACTAAATTATGAAAATTTGTTAAATCAGTTTATTAAAATTGGTTATTCCATAGTTTTGTACAATTTGACATTCTGTCTTATGAATGGCATAGGTTAAAGACACTGAATAGTTTTTTTCATTTTTTTCATTCATTCAGTTTATTAAAATTTGAAATCCCTTAGTTTCTAATTTTTAATATTCTTTTTTCTCCATGTAATAGTACAGTAAATAGTCTAGTACTGAATAATAATTATTTTGAGTCAACAGTACTGGCAGGAGTCTGGCTCAACCTTGGCAATGATATTTGACCTGATATATCTTAATCTAGTTATCTTCTATATCTGCAATTTACTGGAAAAAGGCTATCTGTGTCGTTAATCGCGGAAAAAGCATGACACTACCCAAGTAAATCATTTGACGCTGAAGAAAGGTCCGTTTCACTAAATACCAATTAAAATAGGACCTTCGTATTAAACCTACCGCGATTCTTCGTCTCTCTCTTGACGTTTCCCCGCCTTTTCCCCCCCGCTTCCTTCGGTTATCACTATTGCTATTATAACACGCGACTATTCTTTATGATCGATTATCTTTCGGGCAGTAATGCATTGTGACGTGAATGAGCGCTTTTTCAACCGTTTTTTGTGACCAATTTGAATTCCATTTCGCAGTGAGCTAATGAGGACAAAGTTCGTACCATGAAAAAATTTTATATCGGTTAATATATGTGCTACATTTATTTTCACACATAAGTATTGGTTTTTGTTCAGGTTCAAATATGATAAACAAGTTGAAGTGACAAATTCAAGAAAATTCATTTATACCCACGCATTGCATTAGATTCATTGTATATAAACATATATGTAATCATATATGCCTCATATATGGCAAGGGCTAACTAATAAATTATTAAAAATAATAAATTATATGCATATATGACTTCGTATATGTCGCATATATAACTTCATATATATCGCATACATAAATTCATACATATTACATATATAACTCCACATATACCGATTATGTGGAGCCATATATATCGCATGTATAAATTATCTTGGAAATTTTTAGAATCAAGAGATACTTGAAATTTTCACGTCTTTTCAATACCTATTTATTTGATTTTAAATTGCTTCGTGGAATACTTTTAATGATTATTACCGACGGAGATTACTTTTTGTTTCGATCAAGCAAAGAACAACAGTGAAGTTTAAAGTACTCTAAAAATATTTAACGTAAACGCTCCTCTTTAAACGTTATCACCGGAATATAACAACTTTTTATGTGACTTTCGGCTCCGTGCGTCAACTCAACAATATTGTTTATATCAACGAAAACAAATTGTCGCGCACCTCGTCGCTTCCCTAAGTAAACGCAGCTCGTCTAATCCAACTAAGTTGAACTTGGACACTGAAGATTTATCCGTCTTGTTTGTTTTCGCCAATAAACACGCGGGAGTTAAAGTTCCTTTAACTTTTTTCTCTTTCCTCCCTTTGCGCCCCCCCCGCCCCGCTAGAGCTACGAAGAAAAATAAAACGAAATACAAGCAGCGCGAAATAAACAAACATATTCATTTACACGACTCGATAGTGATAAATGAAAATGTAGTTGAAATTTGACGAAGAGCCGCGAACGCGAATGCATCCAAATTGGGCTGCCATAGGTACGTACTGGTACCTGTACCCTGACCTACATTGATATCTACATTTCCAGTACCGAGTCCGAACCTGCGTCCGCTGTTGCTACACGGTCGATCGTCCTACCGCATAGGTTCGTTCGCATTACTCAAATTCAAAAGCGTTATCTCGTGCGAGTGGAGAGAGAGAAAAAAGAGGTTGTGTTAAAAATTACTACATCGCCTATTATCTTGATGACGTACACTGATATAACCGTGTAACGAGAAACAAAGTGGTTGGTAAAAATTTAAAACTTTTTGTATTAATATTGGACTATCCTCGGAAGGTGAAAAATTTTAGTTATAAAAACGGTAAAAGTGATGGTCATAAGTTTTATAATTGATATTTTAAAACAATTAAACTAATTATTTAAAATTTAATTATAAATGTCTACTATATAATTTGTCAATTGTACTGTTATTTATAGTAGAATTATCTACTATTACATTATATTCCTTAAATTAGACCTACGGGGCCGATTCTGGCCCAGTACTGTTAGCCAGACTTTCCCATGTGAAAATTACAATACGGCCCAGCACTGGCCCAGTACTGGCGGCCTTACTGCCTGTACTGGCAGCTGTACAGATTCTGTTGTCTGCCAGTACTGGCACAGTACTGGGATGATAACGTTGGCCGTACTATGGCCCAGTTGTTAACCAGTACAGATTCAGTACTGGCTAACAACTGGT
>JABFPN010005329.1:0-13385 GCA_022817305.1 Leptoteleia sp. ZL-2020 | reverse complement strand
CCTGACTTAAAATAATAGATAAGTTGGTTTAAGTTACTAAACGTGAAATATTGGAAACATCAACTTATGTTTTAGAACACAAGATTCCGAAATCAATCGCGGAATCAGGCGCTCCCGTAAGCATCCAGTGTTTCTTTGTCCCTCGCGCGGAGTCAGTTTGTCTCTGTCATCAGGACTGCCAACTTAAATGCTCTCACTGACAAATTCGCTTGTCCCATCTTCTATAGAGACTGGGTGAACATATAAACGTCTCTTTTCATATGCCATAAGATGCGCAGTAGGATACACACGGTCCAGTTCTATATATCGCTGTAATGAACTAGAGTGGAACTATATTTACAAATCAAATCATGATTAAATCAAAGTCAAATCCAAAGACCGATCAAATTAAATTCAAAGTCACGTCAAAATCAAATTAAAATCAAATTAAAGTCTAACGAAAGTTCATTCAAAATCAGATCGAAGACAATTCAAAATCAAATTGAAATTATGCAAAAAACAGATTAAAATTATATCAAGAAAACAATTAATAACGTAGTGTCGTGTATGATATCAGAAAGTCCTGTAAAGTTATCATAGCTGTAACTTGCAGTTCAGACCTTCACAGAGATTCGTTTCCACCAGGAATAATTTAACTTTAATCTGATTTTAATTTAATTTGGAATTGTACATCGATTTGATTTTGAACATAATGTAATAAGATATTATTTTGATTTTAATGTGTTTCTGAGATGACTTGGAATTGAATTAAAAGCGTCATTTCATTTCTCAAGTTGTTTATAGTGACTTTTAATCCACTTTAAAGGTGGGAAACTTGCCTAGAAATAAATAAATGCTCATATCATGTATAAAAATGCAGGCAATTAAATAAATAACAAATAAAGAAATGAGTGACGATAATTTTTAATTTGTATTTCAATTGAAATATATGATTATTTCATTGTCATCTAATTACAAATTTAAATTATCGATTACTTGCCGCTTATAAGTAGGAGGAGAGACGCGCATTTACTAATCCACGCGCCTCTCGCGTCGGCTTTTATAGGTGGCGCACCGTTTCCCGAAGGATACACGTATTATACCGTACTTCTTTCACATTTACATCACGAAGTAAGTGGAAGTAAGTGAACATCAAAAATTGCCACCTGCCGCGAGATCTAACAGCACGTGTTGCGAATTCACGCCAACTACTTTTCGTGTTTTACTTGTGCTCACGAGCCGCCAAAGAAATACAACAGCCATGGGTGTAGACGTCGAAGTTATCTCCTGCGGAGACGGTAATTATTTCGCCAGCTTCGTTATTTTCGTTCGCAACATCGATCCATTTCTTTTACGACGCGCGTTTACTTACTTTACCTGGACGCCGCCCCTCATTTTCTTACCACTCCACAATTTCATATCTAGTCGTTCTTTTCCTCTTCTCCCTTTTCGTTATCCTTAATTAATTGATCTTATGAACAAAGGAAACTTACGATTTTGAATTTTCTTAGACAATATTTCATCCCACCTTTTTTGTGGAAAAGTCGTTTATTTAACTTGTTTTAGGTGAAATATCAGTGCCATAGTCATGGAGTTAGGGCGTTTTAATTTAATAAATTAATTAAAAATACATTAATATAGTAATAAACCACTGATATTTCACCTTAATTCCCACGAAATACAAGGAATTCATTTTTAATCATTTTTTCCAGCTCATTATATTTTGATATTAACGACTTTTGGCGTGATAAGACATTGTGTACGACTGTGAAAATGATTTTTCAATTGATATTTTCAAAAAGCATTAAGATACGGACTATTTTTCCCCCAAGCTTTACATGTTCGGTGCGCATCCCTGTCGAGTTTTCTTTGCTTCGAATTATGGAAATGTATAAACTTGCGTTTTTCGCCGATATACTTTAATAAAGTATAATAAGCACGCTAATGGTCAACCTTGCAAGCTTTTTTTGAAATTTCATGATAGGTTACGTTGAAACTTAACTCAAAGAGTTCGGTTTAAATTCCAATTTAATTCTTCTAATTAAAAACATAATTTTATTAGATTCAATAGGAACCTAGTACTGCTTTTGTATCATTAATTATACTCCTTTATTGTAAAATTAAACGTTTACTTAAATAATTGTGTATTAAAGTATGCAAAGGTGATTATTTATTAATCAATAAATTTCATTGAAATTGCTTTTTTTTTTATTAATAGAATGATATTGTACTGTTCCCTTTGTTTCGTAACAAAAAACTATTTTCGTATAACCTTTTGGTACATATTTTCCTTGAATCATGCCTTTGAATCATCCTTTACAGTTCAAAGGCTTTTCCAATATGTTGAGAAGGGTGGGACAGAAAAATGTTGGCTTGGAGCTGGCAGTGACTGTCTAAATGGAGCATTATAAATATAACTGAAGCAAAATATCAAGACAAACAAGATATTTGCCTCATTTAATCTAATTTTTTAGTAGTATATATAAATGTTTAATCAACTTTTAATAAATGTATTAATTATTGTTAATAAATTTCTAGGTCAAACTTATCCCAAACGTGGACAAACTGTTGTTGTTCATTATACAGGTAAACATTTTTTTATTTCAATTTATTTTTTAAGATATATAAAAATAAATAAAAAGTATTTCTTGCAGATTGATCAGAATATAGGATTGTTTCTATAAATATCTATGCGGCTTTTGACCACGCAGTGTCTAAAACTACGTTGTATCATTATAGGATACTTTCACCTTATGTGTATTTACTTGTTCATCTGTGTGTGCCTACATGGAATTCCAAACAAAAAAGTAATTTTATTAGCCTTACAAATAGGCGAAAATTTTATTATGCTTCTATTTGGAATTCCACGTAGGTACACACAGACGTATAAGTAAATACACATAAGGTGAAAGTATCCTATAATAATACAACGTAGTTTTGGACACCTCGTGGTCAAAAGCCGCATAGATAATTATAGAAACAATCCTATATGGATATATAAGACTTTTTCAACAGGGTAATAATTAAAAAAGCGATAAATTTAATTATTATTGTGAATTAAGATTTGTAATATGAAAATATTTATTGTAATATAAATTGAATTATTTATTGTTTAATAACTAGGTACTCTTGCTAATGGTAAGAAATTCGACTCGAGCAGAGATCGTGGAATTCCATTCAAATTCAAAATTGGAGAGGAAGAAGTAATCAAGGGTTGGGATCAAGGAGTAGCTCAAATGTGTGTTGGTGAACGAGCCAGGTTAACCTGTTCACCGGATTTCGCCTATGGTGCCAGAGGACATCCTGGAGTATATCCTTTAATGCTTGATTTGAACATAATTGTTTTCTTTTTAATTACTTTAGTTTTAAAGGAAAATTTTAAAGTATTAGCATTTTTATAATTTGATTAAAATTTAATATCATAATTTAAACTTTTTAATCAGTTTATACTAGTCATTTAATTTAAGTAAATTTATATAATTTATTTGTTTATATAATTTAAACTACTAGTACACGGGGGAAAAAGCTGTATGGTTTACAAGAAAATGGCATTGACTCAACTTAGAATAAATGTGTAAGATCAATACAGTGTATTGTATTGGCCTAACAGAGCACCTTCTTTTGTTTTACCGAAATTATATGACTGTTTTACCAACAAAGCACGGTTTACTGTATTAACAGCATAATTATTGCTTGTTCACATGTAGAATCAACAGCGTATGTCCAAAATTGTCTAGTCCAATATTGATTCTATCCCATTATTTTTTTCCGTGTATATTCAAGCCATACTTGAAATTAATAAAAAAATGAAGACAACTTCTTTCACCAAATTTCATTTTTTGTATAATGTTTACATAAAATACTTCATAACTATGCTATTTATTTAAGGTATTTTCAGTTTTATGTTTTATACTAGCAAACATATTTATCCTTGACAAAGACACACTATTCCGCCAAACGCGACCCTCATCTTTGATGTTGAACTACTCAGGGTGGAGTCTTGAAGCAACAATCGAAGAGCACCATAAACCCAACCAAACATGCCACCTCAACATTCAACAATTCAGAATCTTAAAATTTTATCACCTGATCACCCTCTTGTGGTCAACAAACCAATGGCACGTTGTACGTAAACTGAAATTCAATCGCTCTAGGAATGCCTAACAGGAATGACGTGTACTCTTACACGTACACCTCAATGGTTATCGACATGCAATTATTCTAATTCATTATTTACCCTTTTTTGAAAATTCTATGGAATCTAATAAAATTTACAAAAACAATAACTATAAAAATGTGTAATACACATTCTTATTCTAAAATGAGTGTAAATGAGTAATACATAAAAACATATGTGTAAGATTTTTTTATTCAACCTTTATCAGATCCTATATAAATAAATATATGTATACAATCATACTTTGGAACAATTTATACAAACTGCTGTGCAAAAGGAAGCTTTGCAAGAATGTGTAAATTCTATTTGAAATAATCTTTGATCATTTTATGTCCACGACTAATATCTACAACTGTGTTGAGCGATTGAATTAGAGCAATATCATTACATTCAAATAACTTCTCTGTGTTCACTTCATTTACTCCTTGTATTGGATTTCTAGTATTCAATGGTATTTCATATGCTACTGGTTTCCTATATCTATATAACAATTGTATTGCTATTCGGGAATTTATTTCTGTAACTATGATAAATATATTGCTCTACCTATTGAATGTGGTTCGTGTCATTTCTACCTTATTATCTTTCAAAACATATTTTTAGTTTTTTTAATATAATAACAGTTTTGAATTCAGTTAAAAAGATTATCTTTATTTTTGGTTAGAGACAATTCAACTATGAAATTTCAATTTTTTTTTAAATATTACAGTAAACAGTTATTATGTATTATAAAATAATATATCATAAAAAAATAATGTTTTTTCTTGGTATTTTGTACTTTAATCTTATTTTAAAGTAGTCTAAATTGTGAAAAAATCTAAATTATTTATAATACAACTAGAATTTATTTTAATGAATATATTTTAATGATGCAAGAAGTAAGACTACAATGTTTCCATTAACATTTTTTTTGTAATTATAAGCGTTATAAATGAAATAGCTTCATAAAATAATTAAATCAGTTCTCATTTAGTTTATTTTAATATACTTACAAATCAAGTGACAAACAACTTGAAAAAAGAAAAAGCAAACAAGAGTACAACTTACTTTACACCATATTTTACAAGTAGTTGAAAGAAAAAAATTGTTACTCCAACTGAAATACTGGTATTTCACGATAATCGCATCTAATTACCTATATTAACAAATAAAAATTAAGAATTAACACTATAATCAGAAAATGTGAATATTCAATGAATTAAATAAAAAGAAACTTATACCGCTCAATTTTTTAAATATTAAAAAAATAAATTAAGTATAACGATTAATATATGCATTACGAAAATATATTAATTTATATTTTTAAATATACGTACATATTTATAATACGTTATAACGGTCGTAATACCTTTTCTTGTTAAATTGTTTATATACATAACAATCGCAAAAAATATTAACATTTTCTATTCTCCTCTAAAGTTAAGGAAACACAGGAATGAATCAATATTTTAAGTTCTATAAAATTTTAGATTCAAACGCGTAATCCCGAAAATTAATATTATATTTTTTTTTAATGTAATAAATAACTATTTTAGACAAATATTTGTTAAATGAATCTTTTTTAAGAATATGAACAAATTTCTACTGATCATTAAATTTTGTGACAAAACGAAGTAATACTTGTTCTGATACACACTTAAAAGAAATATTATATTTACAGTTAACAATTAATTTAATTTAGAAAAAAATGATTTATTAATTAAAGTAAAGTAAATTGTAAGAACTATTACTTTATAATAAATATTTTGCTTTTGAATCAGTAATTGCAACAATGTATACTGGTTTTAATTTCTTTTCTATATAAATGTTTATAAATTAAAAGAAATAAATAATATTTAACTTATAAATTTTGTAAATAAATAGAAATATAAAGTAAATTTTATATAATATTAAACTATTAATTTACATTTTTACAAACATATATGAAAAATTATTTTAATATATAATATTAATTTTCATAAACTTTATTAAATTTCTTAATGATTAAAAGGGTCTCTTTGCAACACATGCAAAAAAATAGCGACCTTTACCCTGAAAAATGTCTAATATCAGTTCAGTGGCGAGAATAACAATGACAGAAAAAAAGAAATAACGTCTATTCTTCCCATTTTTATTATCGTCCTGACTGTCATTATGCATTTTTTCTCCTGTCTTTTAATTACGAAAATCATTATTTTTTCACCTTTGCTACAAAAAACTTTGTAGTGCAATATGGGACGAATGCGATTCTCAATTCGTGTGATTAAACACGAAGTGTTGAAGTTGAGGTAAACTAGTCACATGAGTTGAGAATCACTATCATTCATTTCTTGTTGCACTAGTACTATTTTCAGTGTTTAATATCGAAAGGCATGATGCTTTTGAGTCATCATGATGGTTAACTACTTGAGACTTTTAGTAACACTGTGCTCTTAATAAACGAATAATTCAGGAAAATGTATTTCGTACGTCGGCGTTAGATTTGTTTTTGAATCAGTTGGCACGGTTCCAGGTGTGATAGAGTTCCGTGGTTCCGTTGTCAATGAATTAAAAATGTCAGACAACTTGTTCTGTAGTGCATCTTGCTGAAAATATTAAAGAAATTAATATTTGCTTGTATCCTATAATATAATCAATTATAAATATGATAAATTTTAGTGTATATCTGCCTTATGAGATCTAATGAATATCTTGGAAAAGTAGTTGTAAAAATTCACCTTTGGCTGAGTCCTGTTTAATATATCATTGAACGAAGCATTTCTAAAGAATTGTGCGAGTTGAATTTCCTTTTCTTGTTCGTCTGTAACCAGATCGTTACTTGATTCTACAAGTACTTGTTTCATACTGTTGAAAGATAGATCTTCTCCTGGTAATTTCTATATATAAATATAAAATAATAATATTAATATTGCATATTAAAACATTGAAATGAATAACATCCATTTAAGGTGAAACGTCACTCGTTGACCAACTCAAAATGAGGATAACCTCAAAAATAATACATATTTAAAGATATTTAAAGATATGTATTATTTTTGAGGTTATCCTCATTTTGAGTTGGCCAACGAGTGACGTTTCACCTTAATAAGAATATTTAATGAGAATACATCTGAAAACTAAATGTTAATCCGAACTGCAAGATACTTTTAAAATATTTTTAAGATACCTTAGTTATACCAGGAGATGAATTTGCACTATCAATCTCTGTACCTCCACTATGGATGTCACTTAATGAATTACGACCAGCTGTGTCCACCCAGGAATGTCTGAAAAAATATTGTAAACTACAATATTGAAGAGCAATGAAAATAATAAAGCCTTTCATTTCTAATTAATAATATTGCGTTTTATTTACTGTGAAATAATATAATAATATTACGTTAGTAATAGTATATATTTAATATGATAATAATATTAGTTTATAAGATTACTTGTTTTATTTCAGGTGAATAAAGAATGTTTTATGTGAAACACAAATAAAACATTTCTTACCTATGTTGCAAAGCCTGATTACTGTATCCAGAACCTGGTTGGAATTTACCAGCTTCTAAACCAATGCCTTTCAGACACTCATTTACAATGGTTTGGTCTAACAATAAATGTGGTCCTATTTTAGCTGACCCATCAATTTCATATTGCGCTTTCAATTCCGGTAGTAAATGAGGTGCTTCTTTTATTCTCGCTTCAATGACCTGTTAAAAATTCAGTATTTATAATACCAAATTTTCTTTTATATGTTCGATTCTTAATTAAACACATAAATTTTATAAAGATTGTAATTTAGTTCTTAAACATGGTGTGAACAAAATGATTAATTTAGAAATACAATGCAAACCTTATTAGCGTATTCCACAAGTGTACTTATGTTGCAAATATATGCTATTAGCATAAGTGCGCTGATGGTGATTGCATGTAAATTGAACTTAATTGCGTTACTTAATTGACTATTAGTCAGAGCAAGATCCTGAATGCTTAGGACCAAACGCAATAACTCCAACACGGTTTCTTCGCAGGCTAATTCTACAGAAAACAAAGCTATCGTTGTGTAGATAGCCTCAATGTTTTCCACAGAATTATTTCGCAACATAAGAGACTCGTACAAAGCAACATAAATTTCCGGACCATTCTTGCGGATGAAAATAACATCCGGTCGCGATGTTTTGTCAAATACAAGATTCAATTCTACGATGTTTACACTAGAAATTAAATTAGAAGAGTATTGATTAAAATATAATGCTTGAAACCATTTAATTATTTTCATGCATCGTATGTACATCTTTTAAAATATTTATTATTATATTAATTGTTTGTAATAATGATGAATAATTTATAAAGAATAAATTTGTTAGGTACTCGTTCACTGACCTTTTCATAAAAAGATTAAGTAAATATTTTACCTAGGTTTCGCAAGTTTTGAACTGTTTTGATGTCTGTCCAATAAAGTATGGAATATTTTTTGAACAAGAAGTCTAGTTTCAGCGTCATTTGCTTGTGATATTTTGAGCAATGGCTTGAGAAAACTCATTTGGAATGTTCTCGTAAAGTGTAATGTTTGATATTTTGTGCTAACCTGGAAAATTAATTAAAACATTAACTTAGAAATTATTCATAATATTTTTGAAGTTTGTGGTTTCATATGTAAAACTTAATAGATCTTACTTTCAATAGTGATTTTAGAAGAATACTTTGTAAAAGAATATCTCCTTTGTCTACAGAACTGAGCTTATCAGGTTGACTGTAAGGAGCTTTTCCCATTATAAACATCATGATCTCAATTTTCTGATAATCAGGAAGATGATTTGCAAATTCGCCTAACGCATTTATCAAGGCATCCTGATAAAGCTGTTCTTCATTACTCGAGGATGGATTTCTAGTCACACTTACTCGCAAATGAGATAGTAACGAATTAATGATTTCAAGCACAGAGGGACCTGAATGTCAACAAACAAAACAAAGGAACTGAATGACAACAAAATACAAATTTTTTCATACATAATCGTTGTAAACATTTAATCAAAATATTTTTTAATATATTTTTATAAATAAACAAATTTGGCTTTGAAATAAGGGTTAAGGAGTTTTAAACAATTAAATGAGAGAATCTTACCAACGCTTTCACCTGCCGCGATGGCAATTATTTTTGATAATGTATCCGCAATACTAGTACGAATTTTCGGTGATGACGTTGAATGGTCATTAAGATGAGTCATAAGTGCTTCGACTACTGTATATGAGTATTGAGACTGCAAAAAAATATAATTGAGAAATTAGCAATATTAGCTTGTTTCTGTGTAACACTTAATTAAATACTTATTATAATTATAAATAAAACTTGATGCCATATTATAATTATTTTTCATTAAATGATTAACAAACTAATTCTTGTCGGTAATTTCAGCTGATTAAATTGATATAAATAAACTGCAATAGTAGATTGGGTATACAAACCTGAATGGAAAACATGATTATTCTAAAAGTATGAATAGCAAAGTTGTTCGGGACCCATAAATCGTGGTTGTCTAAATGTCTTTAAAAACAAAAGTAACAATGTTACAGATTAAATAGAATAAAAATAACTTCCTTTCTACGTTTTATTTTTGTACTTTTGTGACGCACCTTAAAACTGGTCTAATGACGGAACGTATGTGACCAAATGAAGCACGACCAACTAATTCACGCATGCAAGTTTCAGCAAATTGGGGAGGATCTGATCGTTCTTCTGTTGGACTTTCTGGAGTTGCATTTTCCTTATCGGCATATCTGCTTCAAAAAGAAGTCGTTTATTTGTATTTAAATGCAATTGATATAAACAAAGTATACATGTACTGAGAGAATTGAATAAAATATCTTAAAAGCTATTAAAAATTACTGTTCTCTTCCTTCTCATTAATTATATTTAACTTTTGAGATAGAATTGTTAATGATAATTAACGATAATTTCAATATAATTTTTTATTTGCAATTTATTTAATAACAGTAAATTTTTCGTGTATTTTATTCTCAGTGCACTTATAAGCCAAATTTGATTATAAATTTATTTACTTTGAGCTTTGCATATTATACAGTAGAGAAGGTACGATTTTGTCCATATGAACAGGTTCCCAAATATTCTCAACTAAATCATCAGAAATAGTTTTTCTCACAACACCCTAAAATGTAAAACAATCTATTATTTTATAATCTTAAAGTATATTTTCTAAAAACAAGTATTGTTATGAATAAAGTATAAACTTTATAAGAAATATATTACATTAAATAAATATAAGAATGTTACATTCATTCTATTGTATATTATTAGTATTATTATTATTATCATTAGTATTATTATACTATAAGAAATACATTAAATTGAATGAATTTAATAGCTTCATTTTGAAAAGGGAATAATGCATACTTGCAATCCTTGGATTCCTGCAAGTCTAATATTTTTTCGTATTGTCGGATCATCATCGTTCGAGTGGCACATTGAAGAATATTTAGATACAAAGAAATCATAACGCGTGTGGTAAGAAGGCATGTCCTCTTCGATATTCGCAAACCTAACAAACTGGAAGAACAAAGAATTTTGTTCAACTGGTTAGAAGTGTAAGTAGTGCAATTCAATTTTTGTGCAACCATATAGCAAAATTTATTAAGCAAATTTCGAAAATGTTTTCAAATATATTAACAATATAGAAGAGTATTGAATATTGAAGGAATACAAAATATTCCACAAATTAAAATTGAAATAAAACAAAAACTTAGTTTGATGTAATACAATGCTGTAATTATTTATATTTTATTTGATTTAAATTTCTTCTATACTTGACTGTTATTATTTTATGCAATTAAAATTTTACTTACAGATTGTGTTGCCAAAATTTGCAATTTTGGATCAGTTGACTCCAGTAACTTTTGTACCATCTTCAGGAAACTTTCAACAAACAAATTTAATGTTTGTGCGTGACAGGCAACAAGCAATTGATCCATTGCTTCCATTGCAATAATTACAAAACCATGTCTACGTCTATAAAATTTAATTATAAATAATATTTAATTTAAATTATTAAGCAATCTTATAAAAAACTGATAAATTAAATTATTGTTCTTTTACCTATATATGTCTCTGGAAGCACGTTGAAATAAATATTCTCCTATTCTGTCCAATTTTTCAGGACTTTTTAAGGAATAAAATGTCAGTTTTTCCATATTATTTTTTACTAAACCATCCTAAAATATTAAAATTGGTTAGAAATATAACTTGATCATGATATTACTGATTAATTTTATTTACCAAAGATAAAGATTAAATTTCTTTCATTTAGTAAAATAGTAGCTAGAAGAATAGAATACTAGAATACTATAATAACAGCATAGTATGTATCTATTTTGATTTCCTTTTTTACAAAAGACAAAAAAATAAACTAGTAATAGGAATCATTAGAATAAAGTCCATTGTGTGGAAAGTAATGATGATATACACATTCAGAATTCAAACATAAATATTATTAACTTGAAATATAAACATAATAGTGAATCATTGAAATTATAATTATTCTGGCATACTATTTAGGTTTATTACTATCATTTATATTTATTATAACATGAATTCTAATATTCTAAAATTATATACTAAATTAATAAATAAAAAGATTATGAAAAAAGTTGTTATAATCGAGGTTAATTATATAAAGCTTACTTTTAACTGTGTAAACTATGCATAAAACTATTACATTAAACAATAAGAAGCTTGTTTATATGACAAATTCTGTAACAAAATATCTCATTTTTTGACATTAAATTAATATTTAACAGTTGTGAGTAATGTAACTGTAAATAACCAAGGTAAAAATATAATATCAAAAAGTTAGAAATATTAAAGTTTAGCATGATAAACAAAAACAAGGTCTTAAACTGTCACTTCAGACTTGGCCTATAGAGCATAATTGCTAGTTTGACATATAAATCATTACTGACATTAAGCAAACATTTGTTACCAATCAAAAACTTATACAGTATAATAATGTAAGAATAACATTTATGAATGAAAATTTGATATTAATAAAAATGATAATTTTGTTAAAACATCGTAATATTATTAATCATTACATAAATAACAGCTTGTTGTAATTAAAAATGAAACCAATTTATGAAACAATTTATGCTGGTATAAGTAATTTCAAATTATAAGTGAGTAAGTCGTCATTAAATATTATGTTAATGTAAACAATAACAAAAATATGAAATGAATTTTTTACCTCGCACATATTTTAAACTTTCTACATACAAGATACCATCATTGAATGTTAACGTAAATTTGATTAAATTCTCAACTAGATGTTTTGGGCGATAATTTATCAAATCGATCTAAATAATATTCAAGGTCTGAGCGATGTATGATAAAATTACCTGCGGATTTACGGGAAATATATTGTCTACAAGCCTTTTGTACCTTGGCCGCAGCGCAGAACAACACCAACAACAGCCTGTGAAAAATAAACCAAATAAAGAAAATAATTTATTGATCTGAAATTGAGATACTTGAATCTAATAATGGGATCTTCCAGACGGGCAAAGCTGTCTTATTGCAGTCAAAATGTAATATAAAATAATTACCGAACATGTTGCGTTAAAGATTAAAACACAGGTTATTTGTTCAATTTGTTCGAGAACTGAAAAGTCAATCGAGGCCTGTTAATGGAACCGTGTAACGCCCAATGTAATATTGGAACTTGGAACTCGATTGACAGAAAACTGTACATACACAATAATGTCAGTCTTGCCTACTTCGGGCGCAGATTGTTGCGCTTTGAAGAAACTCGAGTGTTGAGTGTTGATGGAGTGAATCATACAAGTGGCGACATCTAGGGGATTCGTGCGAACGAATTTAAATGCCGAAGGGATACATGACTAAACAATAAAAGAATATAATGTTTTGTGTATATGTAAATATTTACTACGTTGGTACAGATTATTAAATACACAACAAAGAGGAATGTATATATATACATTGTTGTTTTAAGTAGCATGATAATTATAACAAAGTGACGATATATTGGGCATCTTCGAATGTTATTTATAATCTGATTTGAAAAAAACGTTAGATATCTGAAAAAGTGTTATACTACCTTGAAAAGAAATTAGTTAAGGTAATGCAGTAAGTCTGCTGCCACGGAGTTAGTGTTTTTGTAATTATTATTCTGTAAATGCTGATTTGATGCTTGCAATTGATTCAGCATATTTTTTAGACATGGGAAAATTGTATTCAATT
>JABFPN010005328.1:0-13386 GCA_022817305.1 Leptoteleia sp. ZL-2020 | reverse complement strand
CTTCCTCCCCCCCCCCCCCACCCCCTCGTTACTACTCCGTCTTCCTCTCGTTCACCCACCCTCTCCCACCGTTCCGTTCCGTTCCGCTCTTAATTATTTAAATACGCATTCTCCTTATGCATTTCATCAGTCGCCAAAAGCAAGACGCGACTCGCGGCGTCTTCTCGACAGCCGCGCGCGCGCGTTACACACTTCCGTCACTCTTTGACGTTTCATTTGGATAACGACTTGTTCGTCCCGTTACGACAATATTGTTTTTCTTATTGCCGATGACTGCGCGACACGTCACTTCCGCTCGGATGTTATTCTCTGGACCCCCGGGGCGTGAGCTTTATTAATTGGGGAGTAACGGGGTAGTAATTCGCTTGCACGGCTGAAACGTGACAAATATCCCACGGTGTCGGCCACTCTGGCAGTATTTAATTAAAATTTTCCCCGACAATTTCCGTGTGTTTGAGTTTGTTTTCCGTAAACGACGCGACACCGTGCGCGCGTAATGTTATAGTTTGGCACGGTTTTATCCTTGCTCTACCCTGTAAAAAGATCTTTATTTATTGTTCCTCGTTCATAAATTTGGTTCTGTTTGCGCAGTCATTTGTGCTGACTTGATAATTTGCTATCGGGACGTTTTGTATACAAGAAGAATTACGCGCGTCAACCTTCCGGATAAAAAAAAATATAGAAGTTATATGAACGTCAAGGGATATCGTTAATTATGAATATTTGTACTGTACCATACAAGAAATATGAGAAGAGTTGTTAGCAAGCTGGTGATATACTTGGAAAAATTGAAAAATCACTTTTTACTAATGTAGGATAGTAATTTTTCAGCATTTTTCCAGTATATGACCAGTTTACTAAGAATTTTGGTAAATTTTTATTAATCTCTCTTCTTTGTGCAGTGACTTTAGTCTATTACTCCTCGAGCTTCATAATTGGAGTAAATTATAGTACTTTCCACAGCGATATTTTTCTATTTGCCCGCGATACACAGCGCTGGGCAAATAAGAATAATATTTGGGAAGCATAGTTGGCCATTCGAAAAGTTGGCACTGGGAGAATTTGTAATGGATCGTGTCGATGAGTTTACCGCGTATCGAAACACATCGGTCATTTCCATTGGAAGATTATGATTAATCCGGAATGTAGTGCTCCGGCGGAACATTAGCGCGGCTGCGGGCGTGCGCCTCGCGGAGTGGCGCTCCGATATTGCTCCGTGAATTGTGGCATCGGTCGTCGTCCGCGGAGCGCTTAATCAGGAAAGCCTGACGAGGAAATAGGTTATCGATCGACTAGACGCCGACTCGTTTTCGCGGCACGCTCGCTCGCATCGGTGACGGATTACGTCAAAATTCGCATCCCCGATAATAGAAACAAATTTCCTACATTATTCGCGGGCTCCCCTCCCCCCCCAAGTGAACGCCGAGGGCCGCCTTGGCAGCTTCCGGTTTCTCACCGTGGCGTCGATTTACGTGCCTGTCAAACCCCGAATATAATCGCCCTTCTCCTTGTCCTACCATTGTTTAGGTCAGCGGGCACGCCCCCGCCGTTATTTATCGGACCGTCGAATTAGAGAAACGAATAGGTTAGTTTCTTTTTTTTTGCGCGACCATCGCGCAGGTCGATCGCCCGTGGACCAGTTTTGCTCGCCGGGCCACCTTTCGGAAATCCTTTTTTGCGCCCAACCGAGATTGCCCATGATCCACTGAGGATGAATGACCAGGGAATAATTTCCTCCGACCGTGCACGGATTCAACCACGTTACGCTTTGATCGTTATTTGCATCTGTGAATATTAAAATTACCCCGCATTTTGGACCATGGAAATGCGAACGTTAGCGACTGTTAATCGAAAGCGATAGTCGGTATGAATTATTAGCGGGATTGAGATTGAAAAAAAATATTAATAGGATGGATAATTGAATTGTTTTTTTCATATTCCTGCTAATATAGTCGTTTGGTTTGCGAAAGGATTTTAATATATAACAAAAATTGAAAGTGTACATTGGAGGAGGAATTTTATAATTTAAATATTTGATTAAGGATTCCATGAGGTCTGCGGAATTGATATTTAATGATGGGAAAGCCTTGAATGGAAATCATAAACTTTTGAAACGTTATTAAAGTAATCTGCGTGCATAAATAATGATCCGAGTGAAAATAGGGTATTTTAATAATTTAGCGGACCTAATTATTTCAATGAAATATCATTATATGGAAATAATTGATGGAAAATTGTCAATAATATATTTAATTGCATATTCACGATCTCGATGGGACAATTAGGATTGTTGACCGAACAATTGATTTGCTTTGAGGTAGAAGTCGTGGAGTGAAAATCGATTTGAATTGGTGGCTGAAAGGAAAAAAAAAAAAAAAAAAAAGGCGCCTACTCATAGTAAGTCGGAAAAATGCACGCATTTGAGTTAGTTGAGTGAAGATACGACGTACGGTTGGTTTGCGAAACACAGTATGTGAACTCGCTTCCTGACGGTATTCGGGATTCTAGGTTCATTTGTTTTCTCTGAAAGTCAACCACCGATAGCTCATTGTCAGAATCACGCTTCGGTGACTTTGACGCCAATCTCTCCTGCATCAGCCCCTATCCCCCGTTCGGACGAGCAGACAACCAAAGTTCTGTGCGGAGTTTCCATCAGCTATTTACCAACTATTTTCACGCTGCAGTTGTAGCCCGTGATACCGACAGTGGGAATGCCTTTTGCACGCAGCATGCTAACGCGCTAACACACCAATCCCCAACTGCGAAAACGACCGAGTCAAACGAACTGGACACCAGTATAATATCGAGTGCAAACAGTTACTCTACATTTTCGTTATTCCTGCTGCGTTTGTTATAAAATCGAAACGCTAGTCAAACTCAGCTACGTTATTTCGAAAACTAAATAGTGTTTTGCTTCGTAAGCAAATACTACTATGATGATGGGTTTCGAGGAAAAAGCTTAATTTCACGATGCAAAGGAAATTCACGCGGATTTTAATAAACTGTTATTTTTCTGGAGTATTGCTGATGTTAGATTCAATTTCATATGCGTTGCAACCTTGGCAACATCATTGCTTTTAATTGCTTTTAATCCGCTGCAGACAGACGAAAATTGCAACCTACTTTGCTGTACAAAGTCTTTTCCATTATTAGTTAGTAATTTCTCTGCAATTTTATGGTAAATAATTATCGTTTACCATTGAGTAAGTTTAATCTACTGCTTCATGAAGTAAATAGTATATTGTTGTTGGTGTATTTTAAATGTTCACGTGGAAATAATTCTTAAAGAGTTTTGCAAAAGTATGAGAAGTTTTGGTTGTATGAAAGAGAAAATAGATGAAAAAAGGGAAACTTATTTCTGCACTTCTTCCTTTCATTTTCATCAATCCCCTATCTGAGAATCGATCTACTTCACAGTTGTTTAACTTTAGTTCTTATAAAATACTAATCTAATCCGATTATTATTAAACGCTTACAACTTAATGTTATATGAATTTTGCGTTCCACGTCATCGACGTTTAAGAAGAGCTAGTTAAAATAGACAGTTTTTATCGAACTGATCCGTACTAATTATCCGTGCATCAATTTAAAGCAAACCTCTCTATGTTTGTCAATTATTTCTTCATAATTCAAAGTCAATATAGAGAGCCCACTAACACAAACGTTGCTTTCTAACGTGTATTAAAAATTCCCTTAATAAAAAGAGCATCTTTCCGTAAATTAACCTTAATAATTACATCCTAAAAAATAATTTAATTACCATACATATTATTTCAGAATAATTTATTATAAACAAATAGGAGTATAATTATATTGCCATTACATAAACTTAATATAATATACTTTCATAATAAATAAGTTAATTTATTAGATTTGATTAAACGTACTTAATGAGCATTACAAATAAAAATAATTGAATTGAAATCAACAATTCACTCATTTGTGTCAAATAAAGAAAAAAATTATATTAATTTAGTTTTAATGAATAATTTATCTCGTATGCAAATAAATTATTTAATTGTGCAAAAGTAAATTTAGTTGGGTCTACTGAATTTTTTTTTTTTGGAAGCTACGGTCAATAATTTAACGATTATTATCAATTACGTAAATGTAGTTTGAAAAGCAAACCAATTAGCTGAAAAATCTGGATAAATGTTCTAATATTTTTATACTTTAATATCAATGGTTTTTGCGTGGAAAAACTACTCGCTGCAAAGTTCGTGGCAAATTTTCTCATAAACTTCGCCACGGTTGCCACAGGTTACGCCACTCGTACGAGTTTTTTTTTTATAATGTAGATTATCGCATAAATATTCATAATGGAATTCGTAAATGAATTTAATCAACTTTTCCCCCTCATTGAATTCCGGCAAGTAAGTCGATTGCATTTATGCTCGCAACATTGTATCAAGTTTCAACATATTTCGTGTCCTTTGTGCGCTTTGCCAAAAAGAAAGAGCACCCTCATAAAGAAAAAAAAAATGTTTGGATTAAAATTTAGACGTGAAAATACACAAAAATCATCGCCGGCGTTATTGCGCGCGTTTTTCACGTCGTTGTGTAATTTGCCGGCATTGTGTTTATCGAACAAATTTCCATTCATCGCCGGAGCAAATATAGTTCATTGGCGTTTCGCAATCAGTCCCGCGTTAGCGTATTTTATCGTAGCCCGAAGTATGACGCATCCGGCAATGTAAATAATTCAGGGCTCAATTACGCAAATTGTGCGCCGCGACGCCCTCGTTCGGCGGAGCCTGCCACCCCGCATTCCAAGTCGTTTTGTTTCGCCCTGACAAAGATATGCGTCGTGTACCCCTGCCAATAATAAACCGGTCGAAAAATTCGCTCGCTGACAAATCGCGCGACCCAAACTTTTTTTTTCGCCAATTTCCGCCAAACTTTAGCAACTAGTGTGAACAAAAAAAAGAGTGAGAGTTCGCTAACGTTACGCATGCAATTAAACATCGAGCTGGGCTTATCCGTTTGCTTTTTTATGTCGACGGAAAAATTTCGCGCCGCCGAATTGCGGAAGCAAATTTTTTTAGCCGTTTTATTGCGAGAAGAAACGCGCGAATTTTAACTGCTCGGTCCACGTGCGTCTGTATTTATGATTAAACAATTTTAACTGAAAGGAATGATGAAAACGCGTACATCTATATTTTTTGTTTACCAATTTTTTGTAGGCGATAATTACAGAGTTTTGGTAAATATGAGTACGGAGATTTTTATTCTTGAATTTATATATTTTTATAGTTAAATGTAATTTTATACATATATATGTACGATGAAATTAAATATTTTTTTATTTTATGTTAGATGCTTGCGTAGAATCATTATTCTTTTTGTGATATCATTATGAAATTACTTTTATTGTTTCCATTGTAACGTTGATACACTCTCGTTCAAGCTTTGGAAAACAATATCAGAGTGTTTTATGTGTGTAGGTACACGGCCAATCATATACATTTATATAATGCCGAAATAATGCAACGAATGAAGATATGAACATTAAATAATGCAGATGAGTATAATGCTGCACACATGAAAATTAGTATATACAGCAGATGTATCATGTTTTTGGTACTTTTCAGTGATAATACCCCTCACCACGAAAGGTAATAAAAGCAGTTTTGCGTGAAAATTAAACGATATATAAAATCAAGTTAATCCTTCTGTCTATAATATTTTTTTTATTCGCGAACATTCTTAAAGAATCTAATTATCTTTCAAGTACAATATACGGATAATATAAAAGTATAATTTAAATGATAAAATTAGTTTTGCAATTATATCACTAACAGCTTCTTTATGTTTTGTTTTTAATAAAATTAATAATAATAAATTAATAAAAACAACTACATACCTCACTTATTAAATGCAGTTTTCGCATTTTTCAACATTACAGCCAAGCCGTTTCATTATGAACAAAATTTGCGATTTATTTTACTATAAAATGGGCATTATGTAAATGTGCAATCACTCACCGTTGTACATTTCGTTCATTCTTCGTTCGTGAATGAATATGAATTGTACGAACTACACACATTAAAAGGAAAAAAAAAAAAAAAAGAACGTTTGATCAGCACCAGGATTGATTAAAAAATATTTTGAATGCAGCAGAAAGTTAATTTAAATATTTCCATTTAAAAGCGCGAATCAGTTGATATTGATGAAACGATAAAATTCTAAACATACACATGGCGTGCATGAAAGCCAAGCAAAACAAAGCGAGCTGAAAATAAAAATCGATGAACCTAAATAATTGATGAAAACCGTCGCCGAAACCGAGTTACGAGCTTTTCAATAGCGCTGTCGTCTTTTTTTTCTTTTTTTTTTTTTTTTCTTTCGCGTCTTTCTCAAACGCAACATTTGTTCCGCGAAACGCAAGCCCGCGGCTCGGAGGTAAGAAAAGCGCAAGGCTTTCACAAGAGAAGGACAAAGAGAGAAAGAAAGAGAAGGATATGAAAGTAAGAAGGTAAATGAATAAAAAGAAGAAATGTGGCGGCCAAGGAGGCGTAAAAAAGCGCGGTGTTTGTGCCCGCGTGTTGTTGAATTTGCGCCGCAAGATTTGTCTCTTTGAGGGCGCGAGCGTGTTTTTGCGGCGTCCTCAGACATCCGGGCACAAAATAGCTGGGAATAAGTAGATATGTCCCGCGGTAATTGTGCGCGCATTCGTGCCAGAAGCGGTTTTTTCTTTTTAGCCGAAGCGCGAGCGCGCATCGGGGCTCTCTCGCCCTCGCTGTTGTTCGCTCCGCTCCGGAATCTAGCCGTCGGCTCTGGAATACGGCATGCTAATTCACGTTAATCTAATTTACTGCGCGTCGTTCATCGCGAGCTACGAACAATCCTCGAACACGATTCCAACCTCCGTACGCCCGAACAAAGTATTTGCTCAGTCGGATAAAAGAAAATTTAATTAACGCCTCCATTCAACGCCCCGCGCTTTCAATCATTCACAACACACTTTTAACTTTGTCTTTTCGCTCGGCAGTTTCTCAAATTGTTTCGTCTACTCGGCAGTCCCGGCTTCGACCGCGTTCCTTTTTTTCTTTTCTACCTCTCCTTCTACTTTCCGACGCGGTAACCGCGTGACATTTGCATGCCATTTCTTTTTACCCCGCACAAATTAATCATTAATTCGCGACCGGATTCGGGGAGGGGGGGGGGGTAACATTACGACAAATAAGGTATACGGCCAGTTTGTACTAATTTCACCGAGTGCAACGTCCCACAGCTTCGCTTGTTTACGCTAAAATTGTTTTCGAAGATTACGAAATTGTGCCACCCTGATTCCCGGAGTAATTTTTCCCTCGACTTTTCTCAAACGTCATTTAAGTTGTAGTCGATGCCGTGCTCTTTGTTTCGGAGTATTTGTATTCGCATAAAAAGACGAAGTATTTGTATCAACTTATTTTGTATTTTTTATTAATTATCGTTCCAAAGTGCTCGGCTATTACGCGCACGGGGAAATGCTTTTTCTGCCTCGCGCGGACGCTAATTAACAAATTAATTAAAGGTAACAATCGGCTGCATTGTGTGCGTTTATGCGCGGAGATTAATTTTGAAAATCCGATCGCACCGGCGAGCCTTTCGCTCGTTTACTTTATTTGTTTACATAATGCGATTCGGGGCATTAGGAATTTCGAAAACTAATGCTCGCGGTGTATAATTATTGGGATAATAAACCGCAATTTACGGCTCAATTAAACGGAAGCCCGTTAAAAAAAAGGAGGAACGCAACGCGAAATTTCGGTCGTTAAAATTTATTTACGGGCATTATCAAACGGCGAAACAACTTTTTGATTTTCATCCCACCGCGGGAATACGACTCGAGTGTACCCCGACATTATACCAGATTTCAAGTGGTTACGCTAAACGATATGCAACGTGCGATAATGAGAAAGCGAATATGAAAGTTACGAGCGAACAAAACATTTTACTTTCATCCGTATGAAATTTCTAAAACGCGCTTGTCATACGGCACGATTACAATTATAGATTGATGGTGGATTTATATATGAATTATTATACATCCATTTATTTCGCCATTGTAGCGTGGAAAGCCCTCGAAACGGCTGGTAAATATTATTGAATTATTTTGATTGATCAACTTTATAAATCAAACTAATCATACAAAAATGATTAATTGGTCACGCTGAAATTGTGAATCGCAAATAACATAATGAAGATAATAAATCGACGGTAACTTGTTAAATTCGCAGGCGATGAAGAAAAAAAAGAAACGTGACCCAAATGCGGATTAATGATGATTATTAATGATCATTAATGAAATTTTATTGTTGCGCAATAATCAGTCGACGGTGACCGTAAAATCATAATGGCCAAATTAGAACAGTAGTGCAAAAGAAGGCGACGTAAGGATGATCGAACGGAAATGATTTAACGAGGGTTATTAAAATGCAATCGAGAAAACTGAGTATAAGTAAATTGAAGCCATTAATAGGCGATGATTAAATAGAAATGGCCGCGTGAACGTGACCGATTGAATATTATTATATTTCAATGGCCAGTACAAAAGAGGCTAATTAAAATAATTATTAAACACGACAAGCGATTTCATTTGCGAGCAATTGTTAAATTAAACTTGACGAAAGAATAATGATCAAACGCAGCTTTCACTCCAAAGGTCACGCCGTCGTAATATCGAAATTCATACACGGCGAAGAAAGTATCAGATGCTAGGAAGAATAAACATTTAAACCAATGTAGGAATAAGCGCTAAGATAATTATCGCAGCATTAACGCAATTACCGTGTACGTTCAACGGAGTGACCGTGTTATTTCTACGCGAGATCTAACCATAAGAGTAGTTTTTCATTCAGTTCGTTGTTCATGTTGTACAAGTGTCAGAATAGAAAAAAAAAAACTGTTAAATCAGTAATTTTTTTTTTTGCTGACCATGCTGGAAATTACTTTTTCCAGCATAAAAAACTACTTTAGTATTTGATAGCTGCGATATATAAAAAAAATACTATTGCCTCAAACAAATGTTTGACTATTTTTGTTATGTTTAAAAATGGTTACAGCGATAAGACAACCCAAGTAAAAATTTATATATGCCCCATATATGTCTTAAATTTATTCCATATATGCCCTGTATATAATTGATAAATAATTAGTTATTTATATATTAAAATTTGGACTTTTCAAACGACCCTCGTATTTTCTTAACTTACTCTCCCCGATTGTACGCCTTTGTTTACAAAGAGGAAAAAAGAAGCACGAAATAAAAAGCGACGAAAGAAGCGGGCATATTAGTGAATGAAATTGAAATCACCATTCCATAAAAGCGGCACTAAAAATTCCATATTACAAAATCTGAAACGACCGGGCATAAGTCAAAGTTCGAGCGTCTTTGTCTCGGATCAATAAAAGACCCGCATTGTTAAAATAAGTTAACGGGTTATTTGAAATCGGTATCAGTTCCTCGGAGTTGAGCCGGTGGGCTGGAGGTTGAAAACAGACGAGGGAGCGTACAATCCATTTGCCGGGAAATGCAATAATTGCAAATTGTAATGGGTCGGCATTGCAGCGGCGCGCCATTACCGGCGGCATCCACCGCTCCCTTTTCCGTCGCCCGTCCGGCACTTCATCTCAATTCGCCGCTGCGAAATATCCGAGGGTTTCGCGCCGAATTGAAGTTCGCTCGCGCGATCCCACGGTCGATTTTATGCGAAACAAGTAATCGAGGAGATCGACTTTTCCGGGCGCTCGACCGCTCCATTGGTCGCCTAAACGGTGATTTGTCGCGGCATTCCAGCGGCCACGAAGGACACTCCAGGCCAACGCATGCAATCTCGAAAGGAGCTTTGCTCGATCGAACGCTTTTGCCGATGGCTGAAAAACGCGCCCGATATTTAGTCGCGTGCATTTGCGACGAGAGGGAAATGACACGGCAAAAATCCTGATTAATCGTCCCATTATAACGATCGTTCTTCTTTTTTCCTTTTCCCGTTGCCGACCCTTAACGCGGGTAGTCCCGGCAATTTCATTTCCACTGTTTCATATTTGAAACGGTCGATGCCGAATAGCGGACTCTATGAAAGCAACAATTAAATTTGTATCTGTTTGCGGTTGCTTTTTCAAAGCTTTTTTAACGGATGATATATTTTGCAAAAGTGGATGGCAACATGATGCGGCGCGCACTACTCACTCGTTGACACAGGGATGAAAAGTCATATATTTTTCGAAAGCGATTTGTCGGTTACACGGGTTTTGCGCCGAATTTTACAGAAAATTTTTCGATTTCAATTATCCCGGCCGTTTTTCATATCAAGCTTGAAATAAATTTAAATAAAACAAATTTAAAATGTAGCTGATAGCAATTTTGTTGCTTATCAAAGTTGATTATCATGAAAGGAATGTAGGAAAATCCAATTCATAAATATACCAACAATCAAAAATAGTATAATGTGTTGGTACGTGGGAATAGTATCCCAAAATAGGATAACTACAACTAAACTTTTATAATTATCATGAAATGTAAATCTACACTGAGAAAAATTAAATAGTATATTTAACAATAAATTCTGGGGTATTGAACCTATATGTATTCTGTAGGTGTAACTGTAATAATTTATGGAAAAACTAAGTATATGTAATGCATACAGTTCTATAAGCATAGAATACTATATATGGGAAAACATTCCCAAAAATTATAAGTGATACACATACAAAGAACGTATAGGTTCAGTATTCCAGGATTTATTGCTAAATATGCTATTTATTTTTCTCGGTGTACATTTAGTGTTATTCATTTACATGGGTGTATTTTTCTGGATACCTTATTTTTATGAAGGTGCCTTATTGTAACCTTATTTTTGTATGATACATTTTTTTTTGTTTTTCGTCAGTGTTCGAAAAGCAAAAAGTTATCGCACGGAAAGTTTCAACCGCCATTTGTCACGTGTAACAAGCTTACTCTCGGGCGTGACGTCGCGTGTCCAATAAGCGAAACAATAAATTGATTAAAAAGGAAAGGAAGGAGCGAGGAGCTGCGTAAAACGGCAACGAATGTATGTTATTGCATCGGCGACGCGGGCTTATCACGCGAGATCGGCGTAGCTATTACTTTGTCGCGTTATCCGCGGACAAGTAACACGGCGAAACATGTGGGTGACGACAGGCGGAAGTAAGGACGATAAAGCAGCGGCCAAGAAGTGGGGAACGCGAGTGGTCGCCAGCGCCGCACTCGTGCTATTTTTCGTTGCGCGATTTAGCCGTGGCTTGGGCTGGTCGCTCGGGCTCGCTCTGCTCGACTTCGCGGTAGCAGCTGATCAAACATAAATATCGTTAGACGTCACGTGGGTGGGGTTAATGTATTTGCATTGGCTGCGGCTTCTCCGCCGCTTGGCTCACTATTTCACTCTTTTTCTATCTTTCGTCGAGCGACCATTTCTTTTTTCTTCTTCTTTTTTTCTCCACCTCTAATTTTTAATCCCTCTCCTTTCATTCGACATATAAATAGACGCTCGTATGCATGCCATACCATCATATTTATTGACGTTGGGTGGCGCTTTCAGAGAGAAGCTAATTAAAGAAGGATCTCGCTATTACGCTTTTAAAAATAGCCCGATTATCGCTACGCTGCGCCTTTGCGTTACAATTTTAATTTCCAAAGCCAATATTGGCCTTTCGTATGTTTCAATTCATTTTTGTTGCAACGTTACACGGCTCGCACAAATTTCATCGCGCACGATTGATTTCGAATAGTTCATTTTATTTATAACTGAATCAATCCGCAGATTATGTGGGTAATAATAAACGAGCTGACTTCTGAATGGGGGAGGAAAAAAGTCACTTTTCACGTTTGCACTGTTTTTTTTTTTTTTATTTTTATTTTATTCTTCGAAGGGAATAAAAGTACGATTAAATCGCGACACTTATTTTCACGAGGGCATTCGTAAATAGTGCGCCAATTGGTACGAACAAAAAAAAAATGAAGCCAATAATTGCCTGAATCTTTTGCGGAGGTATAATCAAAGTCTGACCCGATTATAATATCAGTAACTTCGATCATCGTTTATAAGCAATTATGTTAAGTAAATCCAGTAAATTACTTGTCCGTTAATTATATCCGCTGCGGTGTAATCTTCGTGTGCATCGATTGTTTCAATACTCGAATGAAATATAAATCAGTTTATATTACGATGAATAATACATTACATTGTTTTAATATTACTTGGCTCACAAACCATAAATAACGTTCATAATGTCATCATTTTTATTATCCAATTTGAAACGTGAAAATATGTGCTAAACGAACGTTTAATAAATTATTTCGCCTTATATTTACATCGCAAATGAAGAAAATTACTCCAATTATACGAATGTAATTCGGTTAAGGATTTCGTACGAATCGGAAAGTGTACTCCTGAAATATAATAGAATATAATGTAATAGAATTCACTGGCTGTAGTCATTCCTCCGGCTATTTAACAGCTCATTATATCGCGTCCGGTCTGAGTCACTGCAGAACTCGCTGTACCATTAAAAATCGTTACGACGCAAATTTCCCACAAAATCAGCCGACGAAATCGGAACCTGAATCGGATCTATTTTTAGAGTGGTGCGTGATCCTAAATATGAGTAACGCGTCGTACAACAAGTGGGAGAAATCTGCGAAGATTGAAAATCACGTGCGTTCCTACGACGCAGCGTTTGTGCTAAAACGAATCGAAGGGTTGACACTGAGAAAAATATACTCGAAATATGTACCGATTATTGTAACCTACTTTTCTTATCAGATGTTTGTAATCTGAATGCATAAAGCAGTGATTCTAAAAAGTACTATCACTGATAGGACGACTAAAATGAAATTTAAAAATTAAGTCTGTATTATTTATACATAGAAAGCTTTTTCCCCAAAATGAACTCAAATTGCAATCGTTTTAATGTGTTGGATGTTGACAACTTAACCACTCAGCCACGAGTCATTTTTATTTACCTAGCCTTCTTTAAGTATTTAAAGTTTAATTATACATCAGAGAATCTCCAACCAATGTTTTCAATGATTATAAACGTCAACGCAAAAAGTCCTATCACTGTTGGTAAAAAGGACTCACAATGTTAAAACAACCCGCGTGGAAAAAACATTGTGGCAGAGTCTATGGCAGCACTGTGGCTAAGACTGTGGGCATGCGGGAGCCCACAGTCTTGGCCACAATAAGCCACACATGTTGCCGCAATGGATCGACTGTGGGATGTGGCCAGGAGCCACAGTCGAGCCATAGTGGCTAACAAAGCATTTCTATATAAAAAAAAATTTTACTTTAATCCCACCTTGATTTGAACTCCCGATCTACAATTTATAAGTCACATGTCTTACCACTCGGCCATTCACGACCTCTGTTGACCAGTATTAAG